>JARHUK010002791.1:0-20726 GCA_031001725.1 Pseudopyricularia javanii | reverse complement strand
AGCTTTTTTTTTTTTTTTTAAAAAAAAAATGAACTAGAGCCCGCCTACTGGGGGTTCGAGTGGTGACGTCAATGCTCCCAACGAGGCAACATCACCATCGGTATGTAGGCATGTCTGTGACAGTTGTACCTGACTGTACTAGTAATTAACAAAAATCTGAAAGCGGCTAAACGGGAAAATGCCAAGAAAATGTCAATTCATAGTGAAAGGTGGTTGGTTCAGTTCACCCTTCTAAGAACTTGTATAAAAAGTGTCTAGGTCTAGTCCATCATCGTCTCGCCCTAACCAATTGACCAACTTCAACGCCTCTCTGGTTCAGTATCTTTGGCATAGGCCATAAAGCCTACCGCTTTCCCCTTGGTTTCTCACACTTTCGTCTCGCCAGCATCTCCAGCCTCTAGTACAATCCATAATACATCTCCAGCAATAAACATGCCTCTCTTCGGGAAGCGCCACGCCTCTAAGGAGGACGGCAGCACTCTCCCTACGACTGAGAGTAGCCATGCCTCGCGCCGGACGCGCTCCCCGGTCGAGTCTTACAGCATGGCTCGGCGGCCTACTTTCGGCCAGTGGGTGAAGCATACTTGGCTCGACGTTGTCACCATGGCCATCATGGGAGCTCTGGGCCTCGGGGTACGTTTGCCTTGCTCGGCATTCAGTTTCGACTCCATGTCATTTCCTTTTTTTTCTCACCAAGTGATCAAAACTGACCAAGGACCCTTCGTGTTCTTCAGATCTACTTTGCAGAGCCTCGCCCAGCCCGCTCGTTCGCCGTCACCTTTTCCGACGGCGAGGTCGTCTACCCGCAGTTCGCCTACCCACTCCGTGACGAAGTGGTCCCCATCTGGCTGGCAGCCTTCCTGGCCTCTATCGTCCCCATCGTCATCATGGCGATCATGCAGATCCGTGTGCGCTCCTTCTGGGACTTCAACAACGCCGTCGTCGGCATCCTCTACTCGCTCATCACGGCCGCCCTCTTCCAGGTCTGGGTCAAGTGGCTGATCGGTGGCCTCCGCCCCCACTTCCTCGACGTCTGCGACCCGGACCCGGCCCTGATGAACACCAACGGGGAAGGGTTCCAGAGGCTGTACTTCCGCCCGGATATTTGCCGGGGCGACAAGAAGCTCATCAATGACGCCCTCGAGTCGTTCCCCTCGGGCCACACCACGGCCGCGTTTGCCGGTTTCGTTTACCTGTATCTCTACCTCAACGCCAAGCTGAAGATCTTTAGCAACTACCACCCGGCTCTGTGGAAGCTCGCCCTCGTCTACGCGCCCATCCTCGCCGCGGTCCTGATTGGGGGCGCCCTGACCATCGACGAGTATCACAACTGGTACGACATCTTTGCCGGCGCCGCCGTCGGCACCGTCATGGCCTTCAGCTCGTACCGCATGACTTTTGCCGCCGTCTGGGACTGGCGCTTCAACCACATCCCGCTGAACCGGACGGCGCCCTTCCACTACGACGGCGGCGAGCTGTACCACGCCGTCGCCACTCGCAAGGCCGGTTGGGGTTCGGATGGAATTTCTCACCACGGCCACCACGACAAGCACTCGGCCGGCTTGGGACACCATAATGGCGTGCACCGAGACAATGCCATCGATCCTGTAGCCGGCGGCCACGCTGGTCAGCCGGTTAATGATGGTTTCACCCAGCCTAGGAGACCTGTGGGCGGCCACGCCGGCGACCAGTATGTTTAAGACAAGAGGAAAGTTTCATTAGTGCGGATGCTCCGAAACAATTATTACATCGGCTGGAGCCAGCTGGCTTCTGAGTTCTTACACCAGGAAACGAAAAATCCTTCTTAATGAGTTAGTACTTTGCAAAGTTTGGCGCTAAAGTCGGAGTTAATGGAGTGCTACGAGATATCCAGGTTGCGATTGTTTTTAAGTTCCGGTACCTGTTGGTATACACTACCGACAGTTTGCCTTAGTTCAGATACCTTAATCGACCTAATTCCATGCATTCTGGTCATGAGCCACGCGATCTGCCATTATCAATTCAACATGCTCAAGAATGCTGGTGATTAGAAGATACTAGTATTAAAGACACTTCTATCACTAGACAAAGCATACAAAGGAGTTATGTGGCCATTTCGAGTAAACTAATCTGACCAGTCGGTCACCGACTGTAGTACAACTTTTAGTGGAAGATGAACCTGGCCTTCTCAGTAGACCGCTTTCGGCTCCACTGGTGGGCCAAGCCCTGGCCCTCCCTCTCCTTCTCGGTGAAGAGGGCGCCGACGATGGTCTTGTCCCTGAACAGACCGGCGCCGTTGTACGTGAGGCTGTGGTCACTGTCGGTGTGGGCCTGCCAGTGCAGCTTCTGGGGCGGCACGCGGGCGCCGACCAGGAGGTCGATCATGGCGGCCGTGTTCTGGTAGTGGACGTTGTCGTCGCCGGTGCCGTGGATGACGTAGGACGCGCCGGCGATGTTCTTAAAGCCGTCGGTGTTGCGGACGGCGGTGGTGTCGTAGCCCTCCTTGTTGCCCTCGGCCGTCTTCATGTAGCGCTCCGTGTACATGGTGTCGTAGAAGCGCCAGTCGGTGACAGGTGCGCCGATGATGCCCAGGCTGAAGACGCCCGAGTCGAGCTCGACAACCTTGGCGGACAGGAAGCCACCGTACGACCATCCCATGATGCCGATGTGGTCGCGGTCCACAAAGGCGAAGCGCTCGGCGATCTGCTCGGCGGCCCAAGTCTGGTCCTCGGCCTCGAGCTTGCCCAGCTGCGCCGTGACGGTGGCGCGGAACTTGCGGCCCTTGTAGCCCGTGCCGCGGTTGTCGACCGTGTACGTGATGTACTCGAGCTCCGGGTCCGAGGCGATGTAGGGCTTCCAGCCGTTGAGGGGCGCGAAGCGCTTGTGCACCTCCTGGGCGTTGGGGCCGCCGTAGGGGATGAAGAGAACCGGGTACTTCTTGGAGGCGTCGAAGTTGGGCGGCAGGCGCTGCATCACGTTCAGCGTGAAGCCCGATGGGTGCTCGAGCTCAAAGTAGGTGATGTTGGGCAGATTGTACTCCTGGATGCGGTCCCAGAGGGCCTTGTTGCTGCTGAGCACGCTCAGGGGCGTGGTCGAGTCGACCGAGTACACCTCCTGGTAGGGGACGTCGGGTCCCTGGTACGTGAGGATGTAGTAGGTGGCGCTGGACGAGAACGACGCGGTCCAGTAGGCGGCGACCGAGTCGTCGACGAGGGCCTTCTTCTCGCCCGTGGCGTACGAGACTGAGTAGATGTGGCGCTCGGTGCTGTGGCGCTCGGTGGACTGGTAGTAGACAAGCTGGCGGACCGTGTCGATCTTGAGAACAGCCGTGACCTCGTACTCGCCCGAGGTCAGAGCCTTGGGCTCGCCGCCGTTAACCGGGTAGAGGTAAAGGTGCTGCCAGCCCGACTCGTCCGAGAGGTCGACGTAGTAGGTCACGTTGCAGGCGCCGTGGATGGCACCGACGTACTGGACAGCGTGGGCCGGCTCCAGCCACCCGTCGGTTCCGTCGCGCTCACGGATGACCGAGGACTCGGCAGAGGGCACGTTGACGAGCACGAGCTTCTCGAGGTCCTGGACGCGGTTGTAGGCGCGGTACATGACGCTGGCATGCTTCTTGGTCAGCCAGACGACCTCGCCGATGATGAGGTCGTCGGCGGGGAAGGCGTCGACGGGGATGGTCTGGGTCGTGCCGTCGGCGACCGTGAGGAGAGTGAACTCGACGGTCGGGTTTGTGGTGCCGACCTTGGGGTAGCGCAGGTCCAGCTCCTTGGGGTAGACGGGGGCGAACTCCTGTCCGTCCATGTAGTAGGGGATGGTGAAGGTCTCGACGCCCGTCTCGTCGAAGCTCAGGTAAGCGACGTACTCGCCGTCGGGGGAGAACCAGAGCGTCTTGCGGTCTCCGTATATCTCCTCCTCGTAGACCCAGTCAGGCACGCCGTGGAACTTGTCCGGACCACCATCGGTGGTGATCTGCGACACGGTCCCGTTCTTGTTGAGGAACAGGTTGTTACCGCGGACAAAGGCGATGGCATCGCCGACGGGGGCAAACTCGGCGTACTGGATGTCGCCATCCTGGTCGGCGACGACGGGAGAGAGCTCGCCCGAGGCGACGTCGAGGACAAAGTAGTTTGCAAAGTACGAGTAGCGGTACTGCTTGACGTAGTCTGCGGCGAACAGGACCTTTTTCAGGTCGGAACGGACCGAGTAGTCGTACCAGTTGGGCGGGAACTTGTCGGCGGCGACAAAGGTCTCGCTGCTGCCCGTGGCGATGCTCTGGAAGACCAGGCCGGCATCAGTGCTCGTGATGTACTGGCCGTCCTCCCCCGTGGCGATCCACTGCACGGACCTCAAGCTGGAGCCGAACTTGGGGGAGAGCACAGTGTCGTTGAAGGTGAGCAACTTGTCGCCGTTGCCGAGAGGCTGCCGGGGCTGGCGAGGAGGGTCAATGGCCGAGGCCGTAAAGGCCAAGGTGACCGTGAGCAACAGAGAACCAAGCATCTTGGCTCAATGTGGCTTGTGGTGGCGGACTCGTAAGAAGTACGAGGTGACCAGACCAGATCCTGGTTGTCCGACTCGGAGCAGAGCGGGCTTGTGTCCACGGGGAGGGATGGATAACAGGCACGAAGCTTTTGGTGAGGCGGAGGGAGTCAGGACGCCATCCTTTATGTATCCGCCTCGCATGCATAATCGTCTCGTTCCCGTCCACCCCCTCGCCATTATTGTTTTCTCTCGCGTCATACAGCCTACGACGACGGGCTTGGCTCGCCCCAACTCCTGCAAGACCGGACATTGTCTCTGTGCCTGCGGGGCGGGCGCCAGAAGCAGCTTCCTTTTCTCCTCATGCCCAGGCTGGCAGAAGCGTGCGGGTTGTTGATTGTAATTTGGGGTTGCTCTTGGCGCAGCTTCGTTGACGCAAACCGATTGGACAAGCTACCGATTCCCTGCCACGACGGGCCTGTCGAATCCCCCATATCTTTGTGCTCCAACGCCCGATTCGGAAGGTCGTAGTTGGGGGGGCTTGGGATGTTTTTTTTTTTTTTGCTGGATGACTGTCTGGCTGACTTTCCAAAATTTCCATTGGGGAGGTCAACCACGGTTTCGGGATAAGAAACAGAGGTCAGGAAAGCGGCCCAGTTGTTGGTCAATTGCAAGCAGCATGTTGGGACTTCCACCTGTGCTAATTACTCTACAAGACCGATTCAGACACTCATTGTCCTACCGCTTCCATCGTCAACAAGCACAAGATAATGCCTGGTACAAAATCATCCAGGATCGTCAATCGCCAAGAGAGTTGGACGGTTCGGGAAGTTGATCACTTGGCCAAGCTGGCTTGCCAAAAGCAGTTGGAGCGGTGGCGAGACTCTGCAAGGCTTGATGTACTGTCAGATACGGCGAGGAACCCATCACGCTTACACACCGAAATTGTAACTTTGGGCGAAAAGAAGCACTGGGAAGATATACGCTGGATGGAATTAGTTCTCAATGCCGGTGGTTATTCGCTGTTGGTTTGCACTCCCAAACAAAACCCCCCCAACAACGCCTCAGCAGCCAGCTCCCCAGCGAATCATGTCTGGTGCCCATGCCCACCCAGGCTTAGACTCCAACGTGTGCCAGCAACTGTATGTTGTTGTAAAAGCCCTCTATTAAGGGTATGTAGTCGTGGCGGGCACCCTTCATCATGAGCTGGCCTTGTTGTAGCACCCGGTCGCCAGAGAGCTCAATCTCGAGCTCATGCTCCTTTCTCTGTCAAGTTGTCAGCATTACAATATCCCCAATTCATGCATCCAAGCGAAAAGTGGTAGAACTCACAAGCCCCCCTCCCACGACCTCCTGGGTCACCTGCGTAAGATCAATTTGATAGGGGCCCTGAGTATAACTCAATCGGTCCTTGTTTCGGTCAGGTGACCGCCTATCTTTGATCCCGTACCTCTCGAGGTCTTCAATCGTGCCATCCCACGGCATTTCAAGATTGACACTGATCCGGCAATCGTGAGGTGCACGCGGGAAATGGATGGTGAGGTCGGCAATCCTTGCCTTTACTATCTGGCGTAGAGGCACAAGGTCCTGTCCGTCGCGCACATAGGTGGCTCGCACCTTGACCCGATGCCTGCTATAACGGCGGACGATATCGGGTACCTGAGCCTCTAGATCCTGCGGCAGCTCGAAGAACCTGTCTATTTCCCTTGTGTGCTTATAGATGACCGGTACCCGCCCCTGGGCCTCTGGATTTCGATGAAATGTTTGGGCGACGATGGCGTTCAGGTAATCGTTGTACCCTTTATGTTGTTGCTGCCAATTCCAAAACTTGGGTTAGTATGCGTACGATTCAAATGATTTGTAGACCAGTTCTTCTTGACTCTCTTCCAGTCTATGTCTGTGTGCAAATGGTGACATACCTCAGTCATGCTACTCCTAAAAGCAGTATCCATTATGTCGCCATCGAGTACTAACTCGTCGAGTCCAGGCATACCGAGTCTTTGATCCGTCTGCTTGTCGATCACCCATCCTAGCTTCGCCTCAACCTCGAACTGTATCTTTCGAGATAGAATCTGCTCCATGTCCTCGCTTTTTATTACATTCTGTACGACAAAGTCTGCTATGCTCTTGACTGTCGGGTCGGTTGGGCGGAAGCCCTTGATAGAAGGCTCCCAGTCGGGTATGGTCGAAACGTCTGAATTCGCTAGTGGAGGTCGGGTTGCGGGCGCGGCCGATGGCCCTGGGCGAGAGCCGTTCGCACGGGAGACTTCTGGGGACGCGTGCCTGCTCACGGTCCTCTCGGCCGTCTTCTCGCGCTGGTGCCTATCTGGGTAGACAAGCTTCCTCAAGTCGAGGTTGTAGCTCTTGAGCTCGAATTCTTCTCCACGCGCCCTCGCCTCGTTCTTGAGCTCGTCGACGGAGCGTGCCCATGCCGGCTTCTCGGCGTATCTACGCGGCAGCTTGCGACGGGCCGACGGTGGCGGTCGCTGAGGTTGGTGCTCCGCTTCGTTCTTGCGTTTGGCGGGTGTTTCCATGGTTGGAGATTGGGAAGCATTTGAGCTGGCAGTCTGGAACTGTGGGACGAGGTTTCGAGGGAAGGATGGCTGACGGGCCGGGCGAGGTTGGCCCACCGGAAGCATTGGAGGAGGCTGCGACATGTACGGCGACTGCGGTTGTGCAAAGACGTGCGTGCCGCCGGGCGTCTGGGCCACGGGCTGTTGTGCCATGTACGGCGACTGAGGATGCGCGTAGCCAGGAGTGCCTCCTGGAGTCTGGGCTTGTGGGCGCTGGTTCGAAAAGTAGCCTCCGTCCGGCGACATGTGGACACCAGGCATGGCGGCCGGCGTTGTCTGGTTGTATTCACGATATGGAGGCTGGGCGGCGGTCTGGATCGGGGTTAATGGATGCCGCACTGTCTGTTGCTGTTGGGGCGGTTGAGGTTGTTGGTGATGCTGGGGCGGTGGTTGTCGCGGCGGCGGCGCCGCGTCGTTGTTGAGCATCTTCGTCAAATCCATGATTGGGGAATGGGTAGGGATATGAGGATGACTATTATTAGATATTGCAAGGCGGCCAGGAAATCTGGCGAGGTTGGCGACAGGCAGGCGGGGGGGAGTATGGGCAGGGCTTCGCCCGAGCGATTAGGGATAAAAGAAGAAAAAAATGGCGAAGGATGATGGATGCTACGATTCGATAGCTTCAATGAGAGACGCGCGCGAGGCACAAATTACGATCTGTCGCGCCTTGTAGCTGTTTGCAGGCTGGGGCAGGGCTGGGTACATGCTAGGTGCTGCACCAGACGGGTCAGGTTGCTGATTGGCTGAATATGCTCATTCAGCTGGGTTGTGGTGCGCAAGAGGTACATTACAGTGCCTGTTTTTATCTATTCAGTGCCATGGGTAAAAGTAGTTTATCCTCACATGCTGTCTCTTTGTTGGTAGGAAGTAAGATACAAGAATGCCATCTATTCCCTCTCCAGGCTGGACTTCTTTTGCAATCGTTCATTCCTCATTTTTTTCAAAGCACGAGTGCCTGACCGATCCAACCTCGCAGAAAGCACAGCCAAATTCCAAGCAAGGAGGTACTTAACCTGTACGTGAGAGCGTATACTTCGATGCCCCACTTGCTCTGCTCTTGAAGTGGATACCGCTTCGTTGATCCGTGCGCTCCTTGCAAGCAACGCAACACTGAGCTGCCTGCTTGTGTCATTTCAACGTGGGCGGCAACTCGAGCTGAGCGAGCATCGTGTGTTTGCGTATCCATCAGCTACTGCTGCTTCCCTCGACGACAGAACTGCGCCGCATCTCGCAGCAATCCATCATTAAAACACACCAACACTCCATCTCATAACCCGTCCGTTCTTGCGTCCTGGTCAGAGTCCAGTCACCCACTCCACATCGAAATGCCCGGTCTCGTCACGGCAACGGGAGTACTCGGCTTCCTCGCCGACGAGGAGCCTGAGCTCAAGGTCTTTGCCCTTCAGACTCTCAACGATGACATTGACACCGTCTGGACAGAGGTAGCCGGAGCTTTGAGTCAAATGTGCGTGTTTTCGGACGTCCGCCTATGAAGTCGCCAGGTCAATACTGTTCAACCGGTTCGCTAACCCCACGATTGACAGTGAGGCCCTCTACGAGGATGAGGACTTCCCTGAACGTCAGCTTGCGGCCCTGGTCCTGGCCAAGGTCTACTATCATCTCCAGGCCTACAATGAGAGCATGACGTTTGCCCTGGCGGCTGGCGATTTGTTCAAGCTGGATGCGCCTGGCGAGTTCGAGGAGACCATCATCTCCAAGTGTATCGACCAGTACATCGCCGTCTCGTCCTTGAAGCACACTCCCGCAAAGAAGTCCAAGTCCGACTCTTCCCTGCCCGCTCTGGAGACGACTTTCACCGCCGGCATGACCGACCCATCCGCACTCATGTCCCCGACGACTCCATTCTCGCAATCCACATTGCCATCAAAGTCCCTCCTGTCGCGCGATTCAACAGACAACACCATCCTTGACCCGACCTTCCAGCCCGCCACCAAACAGGGCCGTTCCGGCTCCATCGTGCAGCTTCCTGACCAGCACACCCAAAAGGCACTGCAAAGGGTCATTGAGCGCCTCTTCGAGACTTGCCTAAAGGCGGGCCGCTATCGCCAGGTTGTTGGCATAGCTGTAGAGGCAAAGAACTTGGAAGTCCTGCGGGGCGTGATCAAACGGGCCAGCGCCGACGAGAAGCTCGCCAAGGGCAAATCCCAAGAGACCAGTCAAACCCCGGCCGACGAGTTGATGGAATACGCCCTGGGAATCTGCATGGACATTGTTCAGGAGCGCAGTCTGCGCACAGAGATTCTGAGGCTCATCCTCAGCCTCCTCAACGACATACCGAACCCTGATTATTTTGCGATCGCTAGATGCGTCGTGTATCTCAACGCCGACGAGGAGGCTTCGACGATGCTCCGCAAGCTTGTCGACGACGACGACGTCAACTCGACAGCTAGCGCATACCAGATTGCCTTTGATCTCTACGACAACGGCACGCAAGAGTTTTTGGGCAAGGTGATCAACTCGCTGCCTTCAGGCCAGCCGCCGAAAAAGCCTGAGCCCGAGAACCCAGAAACTGAGGCTGGTGAAGATGCCCCTCTCCTGGATGACGCCGAACAATCGACGCCCGGCGAGGCTGAAGATGAGCTGCCTGAAGATATCGCCAAAGTTTACAGGAATATTCGCACAATTTTGGACGGCAGCAAGACCATCAAGCTCAACCTTGAGTTTCTTTACCGCAATAACCACACCGACCTCAGCATCCTCAACAAGGTTCGTGAGAGCTTGGAGGGCCGCAACTCCATCTTCCACACCGCCGTGACCTTCTGCAATGCGTTCATGAACGCAGGCACCACCCACGACAAGTTCTTCAGAGACAACCTGGAATGGCTCGGCAAGGCTGTCAACTGGTCCAAGTTCACGGCCACAGCTGCGCTTGGAGTGATTCACCGTGGCAACCTCACCCAGTCACGCAAGCTCCTCGAGCCTTATCTGCCGAAATCCGGAGGCCTTAGCAGTGGCTCGACCTTTAGCCAGGGTGGCGCCTTGTACGCATACGGTCTCATTCACGCCAACCATGGCGCGGACGCACTTGACTACCTCAAGTCCATGTTTACAGGCCACGACGACGAGGTTATCCGCCACGGTGGTGCCCTTGGTCTTGGAATTGCCGGTATGGCTACTGGTGATGAAGACTTGTTTGAAGAGCTAAAGATAGTGCTTTTCCAAGACTCTGCACTCAACGGTGAGGCCATCGGTTTGGCCATGGGTCTTATCATGCTTGGTACTGGAAACGCCAATGCGCTCAAGGACATGTTCCAGTATGCCCATGATACCACACACGAGAAGATTGTCCGCGGCTGCGCCCTGGGCATGGCTTTGATCATGTTCGGACGCCAGGAGAGCGCCGATGCCATCATCGAAGCCCTCCTTGCTGACCCAGACCCAACCCTGAGGTACGGTGGTATTCTGACCATTGCCATGGCCTACTGTGGCACCGGAAGCAACAAGGCCATTCGCAAGCTTCTTCACACTGCTGTTAGCGACGTCAATGACGATGTCCGTCGTATCGCCGTGATGAGCTTGGGCTTCATTCTCTTCCGCAAGCCCGGCAGTGTTCCCCGCATGGTTGAGCTTCTATCCGAGTCTTACAACCCTCACGTCCGGTACGGCTCCGCTATGGCCCTGGGTATCTCATGTGCCGGAACTGGTCTGGATGAGGCCATCGACCTCCTCGAGCCGATGATGAAGGATCCGACCGATTTCGTCCGTCAAGGTGCCCTTATTTCCCTGGCCATGATCATGGTCCAGCAAAACGAGGCGATGAACCCCAAGGTTACTTCGATCCGGAAGACCTTGAAGAAGGTTGTGGGCGATCGTCACGAGGATGCTATGACCAAATTCGGTGCCTCGCTCGCACTGGGTATCATCGACGCTGGTGGTCGCAATTGTACCATTGGCCTGCAGACTCAGACGGGCAACCTCAACATGCCAGGAATTGTAGGCATGGCCGTGTTCACTCAATACTGGTACTGGTTCCCTTTCACCCACTTTTTGTCGCTGAGCTTCAGTCCAACGTCAATTATCGGCTTGGATCACGACCTCGAGATCCCCAACTTCAAGTTCCACTGCGCTGCTCGCCCAAGCTTGTTCGACTACCCACCCGAGCAGGAGGTCAAGGCCGAAGAGGGGCCGGCACTTATCGCCACTGCTGTTCTTTCCACGACCGCCCAGGCCAAGCGACGTGCCCAGAAGAAGGCGAGTGCACAGCGTCGCGAGAGCATGGATATCGACACGCCCGCTGCGGCAAAGCCGGTGATCGCCGACACAGGCGACAAGATGGATGTCGACGACGACAAGAAGGCCAAGTCAGATGAGGCCAAAGATACCAAGGATGGAGAGTCCGCCATTGAGAAAGATGGATCGGCCGTGCCTGAGGTCAAGAAGAAGGTAGAGAAGGAAAAGGTTGGCTACGAGATCGAAAACATCTCCCGAGTTCTGCCCGGTCAACTCAAGTACATCAGTTTCCCAGCGGGACGCTACAAGCCCGTCAAGAAGCCTACTGGTGGCCCACTCCTTCTCCACGACACGCAACCCGATGAGCCCAAATCTTTGATCGAGGAGAAGCTCAAGAAGGTTACCATCGAGAAGGCACCCGTTGCTGGACCGCAGGCAGGCTCGTCAGCTCGTGACGGCGGACACATGGGTGGTCTTACCGACCAGCAAGCTCTGCTCCGTGCTGCCCAGCAAATCGCCTCGGGCGGTGGTGCCGGTGGAGATGACAACTGGCGCGAGGCGCTCGGTCGTGGAGGTCGCGCTGGCGAGAGCGAGCTGTTCCGACAGCTTATGGGAGGCCGTGCTCCTTCGGGGGCCGCTGCCTCGTCTGGTGGAGATCAGCGCACCGGCGCTGCCGCTGCCGCTGGCGTTCTGACTGCCGTCGATGAGGATGGCGAGGACGACGAGGAGGCATCTGTCCCTCGCGACTTTGAGTATTTTACCGACAACGAAGATGAGGAGCTGTGAGCAGTTAGTCAAATGAAAGGGAAGCGGTTTAATTCAATAAAGAGATCTCACCAAGGTCGATTGTTTAGGGGGTGGGCGTGGGATGCGTTTGTTTGTACAACACTATCACATGTATTACTTGCCCAGGAGACACCAGAGAGGATACACAATCTAGACTTTGCTTTGCATTGTATTTTTCGGGCCCCGTGCCTGGCCCATGTTACTGATGTGTTTGAAGCTTGTAGGCTTACCAGCGATCAAGACGCATATGTTGATCTTCAGAATCGAGGCATCAAAATAACCTGAATGTATATTCAGGTAACCATGTTGAAGGTTTATTATGCTATCACCCAGGCGTGCAATGGACATCTCGAAGTAGAGACCAGATGCTCAAGGATTTAAATCAGAAGAAAGAAAAACCGCAACACTCCAGCTAACGCCACACTAGATGTAGAGGTACATGCAAATTTACACACAAGAATGGAAATGCGGAAGCGAGAGGCCTCCTGTTTGGCGTACGACAGCTCTGTGGCGGTGTGTTGAGCATACAGCCTCGGAGCCCAATGTTGAAGTTACCGTAGAACCCGTATCCCAACGTTATGAGTAGAGTATTCGTTTCCGACAATCATGATGTCTTGTCATCAGGTGTCTTGAGCTTGCAAAAGCCGGAACCGTAGTTCTCGCCGGTGCACCACGTCGTCTTCCCATCGGGACTCTTCACACGCGCCGGACACACGAGAAGCCGGTGCCACGCCGTGGCCAGGTTGCCGCGGACGTTGTAAATGCCGGTGTGGTTCTCGGGCTGCGTGTTGTAGGCCGAGTCGGTGGCCTTGACCAACAGCGTGGTGCACTTGTTGGCGCCCACCGTCTCGGTGAGCTCGGGCAGGGTGCCGACGTACCGCCACCTTCTCCAGGCCCAGTACTTGGAGCCCTTGCACTTGGCCCCGCCGGGGCCACAGTCGTCCAATAGCTCGGCCTGGGCCCACGTCTTGCCCCCGTCGACACTGACGTCGACCCTGATGATGTGCTTGCCTCCGCCCGAGTAGGCATAACCCGTCAAAGCCACAGGCACGGCGCCGCCCTGGTCGGAAGTCACCGTCTTGGCGACTTCCGGGTGCTCGCGCTGCCAGGCCGGCAGGTCCCGCACGCCGGGCGCGGCACGGGCTTCATCCGTCCGGCGCAGCATCCACTCTGTGCCAGGCTTGGCCGCAGCTGCTGTCCGAACGCAGTCACCGACCCAGACACCCGTGGTGGCGCTGGTGATTGGCATCTCCTGGATCGCTGGATACCGGTCCCAGTCTGGCTTGGAGCCTTCATTGGGCCCGAAGCATTTGTAATCGCGACGCTGCCACTGGCTCGGAGATTCTTCGTCGCTCACCACGATCTTGTTGAGCCATTTGACGGACCGCGCGGCGACGTGGCCGGGCACAATGGTCCGGAGCGGATATCCGTGATCCCGCGGCAATGGCTTTCCGTTCATGCCAAAGGCCAGTAGCACGTCTGCTCGTGGATCCAAAGCCGTGGAAAGTGGTATTGATGCGCCATAGGCTTCGAGGGCGGAAAATTGCACATGCATCTCGCCACTGTCCGTGTCATTCTTGCCGTCGGCAGCAACAGCGGTCGGGGAAAGCTGTGTAGGGTTCAGCCCGGCGTCTATGAGCACATCGGCCAGCCGCACGCCCTCCCAGTCGGCATTAGAAATGGCCCCGACGCCCCATTGCAAGCCGTTCGTGGCGGCGGCCGAAGATGTCATGTCGCTTCGCCTGTTGCCACTGCATTGAAGAGCAGCCGTCACACGGTGGGTCCGAAACCGGGACCGCAGCTCGGCCAGGGTATAGGCTCGCTCTTCTCCGTCCGGCAACTCGATTGTCAGGACATGCTCCTCCGCGCGGTCTTCCTCGACCACAGGGACCCACATGTGATTCCGGACGTAGAAGAGCTCGGGAGGAGTGATGAACTCCTTGCCAAGCTCCTCGGGAAGCGGCTCAGCGTTGCAGGGCTTGGCAGTGTGCTTGATCAGGCGCCCGTCTCGCTTGGGGTCCGTGGAAAAGGGGTCTTCTATCGCCTCAGCTGGCGGCCTGCCTGTCTTGTGGTCCAGGTCCTCCATGGCGATGAAGCCGATCATGTACTGGTCCAGGATCTCGCGTACATGAGCCGCCTTGTGTATTGTGAATATGTCCCAGTACGGCTCGATGGAGCCTCCAGCTGACCGCAGTATCACATCCCCGCCAGGATGAGCTCCGACCCATTCTGTAATGTCGTACACCTTGTCTTCGAACGTCACCCATGGGTTGCTCGAACCCGGGCCATGCTGCGTCCGTATGTCGAATAGGCGGTGGCGTGGTTGGGAAGGGTCACGGCCGTCGGTGGGGGAAGTATTCCGGGGCTCAGTTGCGCTCGTGGCATCGGGGCCATCTGTGGACTCATGTTGGGTGATGGCAAGTCCTAGTACGACCAGGCTTGCGCTCGATGCTCCAGCCAGGAGTATGCGTTGGCTCTTCTGACCTGTGCCATGGTCATTGTTGGTCGGACTTGTGCGCGCGGTTGAACGGTTGGTTTGCTTGGGATCTCGCAGTAGTTCTGTAAAGTGGAAGTTTCGTCGTGTCGCTAAATCTCGAGGGAGTGGTCTCAAGGTCGATGTGACGCGGGGCTTCGCAGGCCGGAGCTGCCTTGCCAGGTTGGTAACCAACCGGCACCCGGACGAAGCTGTCATGATGCGAGACTTAGGCCTGGTATCCTGATATGAAGCTGAGAATGCATGTCAGAGTTGAGTCGGGTAGAGTTTTGGCAAGATAGGATGGCAATGGTGGAAAATTGGGATGTTAAGAAAGGCATGGACAAATATAGTATTCTGAGTCAGGACTCACAAAAAAAAAAAGAGAGAACCTCGATGGGCCACGCTTTCTAGAATACGTCAAAAAAAAGCTCCAATCATGGTTGCCAAGAAAAGCTTGGGTCCGTTGTTAATCAGTACCACGCCCAATGACAAAAAAAGCTCGGAGACCAGAAGATGGGGGCCCAAATAAAATGATTATTTACTTGTATGCCAATTGCCTGATTTAGAGTCGATATTGATGAGTTCCAGTTTTGTTGAAGATAATCTGTCACAAGGACAATGTCACAAGATAAGGATCCAGGATGAACAGTGACAGGGCGGCCCTGCTGGGAAAAGTCAGGCTGGCCTTGTGGAGTGATACGAAAGCAATTGATCCCATGGATTTGGTTGATAACCCGCCTAGACTCGGCACCGATGCTGGCCGAAGCCCCTGTATTGTATGAATATTCCCCAAAGCGCTTGTCTGTGCGATAATCCGGGGGCGAAGGCATGCATGAAAAGCCGGGAGCGGCAGTTTTATAACATAACCCAAACCAACCTCATTGGCTGGCTAAGCTGAAATGACTTTGGAACGTGCCGGCATAAACAAACTGAGACTTTGTTGACAACGGAATCGGATCACAAGACTACAAGTTGGGACAGTGGATTGCATGAAAGAATCGTTTGCCTTATGGTGGGCTTTTTTCTTTCGTATTGACCACCTCCGATACTGCCCCGAGTAAATCAGGGTCCAGCTTCGACGAAGAGATAGTTAAGATAAGGTACCGTAGGGGTGCGATAAGGCGAGGGAGTTCAATCCTGGTGACGTCACTGAGTCACGTTTCACTGCGTGTTGCGAGGGCAGTCGCGTCGTTGGCGCTGCCAAGACGCAAGGCAACCGTCGCGCATCTAAACCCCGCCAGTGAACCATCTCTATCCACCACATGCCGCTACAATCCGCTCAGAGAAGCCGTCCGTGTTACGCCCCTCAGTTCTCAAGGCTGCTGACCTGCAGACATGTCTGACGATGATCCATTGGTCAATCTGATTGACAGGCAGGCTGTCTTTGACGCGCTGAGCGACGCGTTTGACAAGATCGATCAGGATGTCGCTACCAGTACGCACGCACATTCTCTCTCATATCCCCATCGTCACCACACTATGTTCAAGACACTGATATTTTACATGGCTTCAACAGAGCTTCAAAATAGGGACAAGAGGCAGCACCTATTTCTAGCCAGCGACAACAAAAGACTAGAAGCCCAGGTGTTGCAACTGCGGCAGGAGATATTGTGTCTTAGGGAAACAGTCCAGGAGCTATCAGCCACACGAGACGCTGGGCCTCCCAAGAATTCTTCTACTGCCACTTCCTCAGAGAAACCTCTGCACTGGGCATCGGATACCGCACACAACCCCGATGATGCTCACAGGCCCATCCAAAACATTCCTTCGGTCGATTCGAGACCACAAGAACACGCCGACTACGAGCGTCTCAAAGAGCAGAATATTCTTCTGAGAGATGCAAACAAGTTGCTGAAGAAGCACGCGAGACAGGCACAAAAGAACGAAAAGACGTGGGTCCGGTATGCCGAAGTGCTTGAGAAAGAGATGGGGATCAATGGCGACAAGGAGAAAGTTGCCTCCTTTTTTGCACTCGCGGCTGAGATTCGTGATCAAAATCAAGCAAATGTACGGATCCCGACATCCGCCGCTCCGACAGGTAACCCTGCTGTGGTAACGTCAGAGAGACCATACGAGACCGACGTCATCCCGACCAGCGCACTACCAAGCTTCGACTCGGAAAGGGGTCTTCCTGCCCTGCAAACCCCGCATGGCGAAGCGGCAGCCTTGGCATCAACTGAAGTTCAACCCCATCCATTTGTCCCAAGACAGCCAGACCCAAGGTCAGAAGCCCCAACTGAAGAGGGTACCGACCAAGACGAGGACCTCAGCCTACCGCCGCAGTCAAGTGAGCAAACACCAAAGGGTCACTCTCACTCATTCGTCAAGCCAGAGCCTTCATCGGACCCTCCGGTCTTTCTCTCGGCCCGGCCAGTGAAGAGGCGCAGGCTTCCCGGAGATCAACCGGGTATCATTAATGCGCATCGACGAGACGCAGTGAAGGACGAGGTCGCTCCGGATGATCACGCGGCATTTCTGAGGACAATTGCGAAATTGCGGAGGTCTCCCCAGGAAAGTTTTGACCTTGATGATGGAGTCACAGAAATGCCGACGCCAAAGAAACACAGGTCGACGAAGCCGGAAGAAGACCTGTCACACCCGGTCCTCCAGACCATGGATCGAGCAGATACTGTCAGCTCCCCTGATCTTAGTCGGAAGCCTAGACCAAGTGCAGTCGTGGTGAATGCACTCGCTCCCGACCAGGTGCAGACAATTAGTGATATTAGTGATGTTGAAGAGAGGCGTGAAAGCTCACCGTTTGCGTTTCAACCTCTCGATGCCCTCCTCGAGACACCAGTACAAGAAAGACCAAAGACGAAACCACCCGCCCCAAAGCTTTCTTCTCGTGGCCCTAGTTTCAAAATTACCGCAGATGGCCAAAGTTCAAGAGATGGGCGGGAGCTCGCAAACGAAACCGGCCGAACAGGGAAACGGAAAGCACAAGACGAGACCGCGGTCTACCCATCCAGCTCTAATCCCAGGTCTCGCTCAATGGCGGTCCCTACACAGGATTATTCTGTGTTGTCCAAGATAATGACTTCAAATACAGCCAGGACCAAAGCAGCGGACACTACACCGGCTTCTCGATCTGCGGGCCGAAGGCCATTGATGGATCGCACGACCAACGTGCAGCTCGGAAAGCAACCTGCTCCTCTGCGCTCTCTGCCTGTGGATGCTTTGAAGCTTACCGACTTTAGGATTAATCCAGCGACAAACGATAACGAAGACTTTGCGTTTGATGACGTGGTGCGACACAAGGACGATCGCGCCAAGATGACTGGCTGTACAGATCCCCAATGCCCAAGGACCAAAGACTTACATGCCATGATCATGGCAGAGGTGGCCCACAGAACTGAGAGGCAAGGCGAGAGGTTCTACAATACACCAGAAGGGATTTCTCTTGTCGAGAAATACCTTGGGGATGACGCCATGCGCATAGGACAGATGAATGTCTCGGAACGCAGAAGGTTGTGGATGCAGGCACGGCTTCAACAACAGGCCAACATCTACGGCAGATGCAGGCATCGCATGGATCGGGCCAAGACTCCAGAGCAGTACTGGGATACGGGTTTCCCCAGCACACAAGATCAGCAGCGTGACAAGGAGGAAGGCGACATGATGAACAGACGGATGGTGGAAATAAGGCGCCGCGAGGCTTTGAAAACGGGCGGTAGGTGGTTGTTCAGGGACGAGTATGTGCCCGAAGGTAGCAAGAAGCATTTGGTGTAATTTGGGATCACAGAACATTATACACTGAGTCATACTGGGATGAACAGGATTGTCCTCGCCCCTTTTTTTTTGGAGAACTTGGACGGACGGTACAACAACATCGGGACGCGCCACGCTGTGGTCATCTCATATTGCAAAGCCATTAGACGGTATATATCCATACATATTGCTTGAGATCGGATTCCAGTTTTGCTCATGTATTTCAACTGGCACTGGAGGTAGAGTTGAACAGTTTACAGATGTTTTGGTCATCAGGTTGTTGCCCTTGTGCAGAGGTTGTATTAATAGTATCAACTGCCATGGCATGGAGGTGCTCAAACAAATGACTGCAAAGCCGACGTAACATACCGCTCATGGGGTTGCTGTCCCCAATCCGGGGTGTTAGTCACACAGCGTAGAGAGATAGAGTCCGTGCACCAGAAGTTTGCAGCTGAGTCATCCAAGAGTTTGCAGCTGAGTCACCATCATGGATCCACTCTCAAGAAGTATATAAACACCACGCGTCCACTGCGTTTGAATTTGGTTTCTCTCTTTTCTTCAGCTCTCTTTGGTACGTTTTCACCCCCCCTAACATTAAGATCCTTTTCTCTTTTGGCCACGGTTTGCTAACTGCTTTCTCTTTCGCCTTCAACAGCCTTTTGGCTTAGATCAAGTGTAGTATCTGTTCTTTTCAGTTTAATCTCTGAAACTGGTCTATTGGCCAGAATCAAATGATTATACTAATTTTTTGTCACTCGGAGGGTTTCCGCTGGGCTTGCCCATGATCCCCTCCACTGTGTCCCTCCTATCACACTGCCTGGAGGCGACGCGAACCCCTTTTTTCATTGTGTGCCGGGGCTTGTCTCGGTCACGAAGAAGAAGAAGATCTGTATTACTCGTGACAATTTTGCGCCCTGCTGGTCTGTAATAATTTTGTGCGGGTGGGGTTTTTGTCTCGTAGGGCTGATGGACTGTGTGAACAATGAAGTGCACTTTGAGCCTGGGATCAAATGTGTTCATAGTGAGGTCAGCGTCCGTCAAAGCAGAGAAAGTCCTAGCCCATGTGTTGACTACGAGAACACTTCTGTTCGAAGGCCTTACCGCAGCCTACTGACGATTCGTCGGTGTTGCAGGTGCTGCCGTGTGAATCGACTTACCTGGGACAACTTTATGTGTGGGCTTGAAGGATAGGTAGTCGCGATCTTGACAAACGGATGAATTCAGCTTCATAGAGGTATTGAAACAAGAAGATCATGCCAGTTATATAGCTCCATGCAGAATTCAATTCTATCATAATTATGTTGGCCAAAAAGTTTTGCCAACCTGGAAGGGGAGTTGCGAGTGCCAGTGTGAAAAGCCAGACCCGAAATCCAATCTTGACATTGTTCAATCGAAAACCAACACCACAAGTAAAAAATCAACCTTCACATCACAATGGCTCAGATGATACCGCAAGCGGTCCTGGACCAGCTCAAGGCCCAGATTGATCAGGATTCCAAGACCAAGGAGGCACTGGGCGAAATCACCGAAAAGCTGGAGCGCGAGGTCGCCTTTTCCCAGGGCATCATCTCCCGAGTCCACGCCACCAGGGTCGCCGACTATGAGAGGGTTCTGCTACCACAGCTGCAGGCTGCCATTAAGGACCTGATTGTCACCACGAAGGCTCTCGAGGGGGAGGCATCCAAGCACCCATACTACAAGTGCGACCGTCGTCCAGATTTGACAACTTGTTTATCATCTAACGTGGCCATCTACCTTTGCAGATACAACTTCAAGTGGTCCCGTCACGTGCGGGGTGCCATCTTCGCCGTCGTGTTGTGCGGATTCTTGGGCGGCCTCGGAGATGAGAGCAAGCCTGGTGAGCTGGGACGGCTGCTGAGCCTGGAGGAGGTGGGAGCAGTCTTTCAAGGTATGTTTGTTCATCACTCGCATGGCTGTCGAGCTTACAGCTTACCGACAAAAAAAACCAACCCGCCGTCTACAGTCCCTGTCAACGTCCAGGACCGCGATGCCTTCCACCTCACTATAGAAGAGTACCTGCTCGCGCTCACAGACCTGACCAACGAGCTAAGCCGGTTGGCTACCAACACGGTGACGCTGGGGGACTTTGAGATGGCGGTCCGCATCAGCTCCTTCGTGCGGGACTTGCACGCGGGCTTCCAGCTGCTCAACCTCAAGAACGACATACTGAGGAAGCGGGTGGACAGCGTCAAGTACGACGTCAAGAAGGTCGAGGACGTGGTCTATGACTTGTCACTGAGGAATCTGATCCCGGCTCGGCAGGGAGCGGCGCAGTAGGTAAGGGCGGGAGAGATGGATATTTTGTGCCTGCAAACCGTTGCAGCTACGTCAGGGGAGGGGGTTGAGAAACGAGCTATGGATTCTGTCCTGGCCATCTGCCAACTAGCATCTACGATATTTGCTTTGCTATTTGCATGGTTCGGCAACCGCATATAAGCTTCCTTGGGCAGAGCAAATACCATGAGCACAGTGAAGTGATAATCTGGGATAATTATACAAAAAAAAAAAAAAAA
>JARHUK010002782.1:0-12707 GCA_031001725.1 Pseudopyricularia javanii | reverse complement strand
CTTTTTTTTTTTTTTTTTTTTTTTTTGTTTTTTTCTTTCTTTCTGTTTTTGAAAACAAAACAAACAAGTCACACACCCTACTTTCGAGTCCCGACTTTGACCCTCAAGTCTACTTCCAACGCACTCAGAGGTGCAGGTGGCAAAACATCTGGTCTGTTTTGTTTTGGGTTCAGTGGGACGAGGGAATCCCCTCCGGCGTGGCGTTTGAGCTTGGGACAGTCAACCTTCGGACCAACCTTTTCATGATCGATCAGCTCGGACACACTACAGTTCAAGCAAGCAGGATGAAATCCTTCCATCTGCCTCCATGCTTTCGGACCGGCATGCACAAGCTCCTTCTGATGCTTCTACAACAGACACCCAGTGTTCGGTCACGACTCCTCTTCGCGAGCGAAGCAGCATGACTATATGTCTAATATATAATACGACAATATCCTAGACATACTTCATGATACCACCATCATGGTTAAAAATCCCACCCATCAAATACCCTTGATCAGATCAGCTGCATCTGTCGGCTGCCTCAAGTGACGTTGCCGATCTATGTTGTGGCTGCGAGTATGAGGTTACACTGCGTCGCCGCAGTACGACGACCGCAGATTATCACTCGCACTGGGCCTGGACAAGTCTTTTTCGAACTTCATTATATCATCGGTGGTAGTACTATATGGTATACTCGAGAAAGACCAACAAGCGTTCAAGAAACCAATGCGCCGGCAAACCCACATAAACTCCCTCAACTAAAGGAAAAACTCCAACCCAAACCAATCAAAAGTACCAAAAAAAAGAAATCCTGACCAACATGCTACCACCTTATCGTCACCCACTGTACTTGCGAGCTGCCGTTGAGACATTGAGAGCCTCTTGTGAGACGACTTCCTCGGTGAGATCTTCAAAACACTCATCGTCCCCATGCCGGTCTGAATAGTCGTCCTCTTCGTCGTCGTATTCATCGTCATAAAACTCGTCCTCATCTTGCCCCATGTCTTCATCCTCACTCTCTGGCCTCCACCTCCTCGTCTCCTCAATCCCGCTCTCGCTCTCGCTGTCCTCCTCGTCCGCCACAAGATCCAGTGCGCCCATCAGGGGCACGTTGATCCTCACGAGCTGGCTCTTGATCATGTCGTCCGCCATGGCAAACAGGCTGTCCTCGCCGCCCGGGCGCAACTCCGCATCCATCTCGAATCCGAGCTCGTCCGTGTCGAGGGGCCTCTCCACCGCGGCCGTGTTGGGCGAGAGCAGCACGTCTTTGGGCACGCGGCCGATCCACCTGTCGACCGTGGCCTCGACGCGCCTCTTCTTGCACACACCGGCGCCGGCGGCCGGAGCGGTGGTGGCAGTGGCGGCCGCCGAGCGCTCCACCAGGCCCCTCCGGAACTTGCGCTTCTCGCGCCTGCGCCGCCGCTGGATGCGGTCGCGTATGTACCAGGCCACGATCAGCACGGCCGCCTGCGTCATCTCCTGGCACCGGGCGCGCTGCATGTTGGCCCAGGCCTGGCACTTTTGGTGCTGGTAGTTTGCGACGGCCTGGGCGCGCTGCTGGTAGTATGCGGCGATGCGCGCGGCCAGGGCGAGGGAGCGCGGGTCCATGTTGAGGGCCGGTGCTGCCGCTGCTGCCCCTGTAGTGGTCTTCGAGGTCGTGTCCGAGGTGCCGCCGCTGCCGTCGAGGTTGGGGCAGCAAGTTGCTGTTTCTGGTGTTGCTGTTTGTAGCGGCTTCTCGACTGGGGTGGATGGCGTGGTCAGCCGCGGTTGGGTCTTCTCGGGCGTCTGGGTCATGGTTGGCTTTTCCTCTCTGGTCGGATAGGCAGGCTTCATTACAAAGTTCTCGGAAAGCTTTGTAAAGTTCAAACAGTCTGGCGGAGGCGTGATAGGTGTGTGTGGGTTGATGGGCGAAGGGACGCTCGGGAGGGGTGCAGCAGTGCTAGCCATGTCTCTCCTGGGCTGGATATCTGGGGTCTGAGTTTTTGCGTGGCCGGCTTCGATCGTGACCGTACTTTGTCAGGGGTGTAACGCACGACACTCGGTAAAGGTTTGCTCTTGGCTAATAGCGTGTGATTTATTTTCAGTTGTGTCGTTATAGGTGAATGTTTCCCGTGATGGAGTGGAAATGTCCCGCGAGGGATACGACATGGGGAGGGAAAAGGGGGATTTATACAACGTGGATGGTGTGTAGTAGCACTAGCTACTACTACTACTAAACGACACGGGGGGTTTAAAGCGGGCAGGGCAAGGCGGGATGAGATGGCACTGCGCAGAATGGGATGGCATGGGCACATCCGAATGGCACCAGGATGGGCATATCGGTGAGGCGTGGTTTTTTTTTACGCGGATACAGACAAAATCCGGTTTGGGCTTTTCTGTCCCTCTTGGCCCCCCTTGGGACGAATTAGGAGGGCCAACCGACCCAGAGCCAATGCCCAACGCTGATCGTTGCATCAATCGAGGGCGAGAGAATGAAACGCTGACCAGGTGTTGTCCTGATGGGATTTGGCCTTTGGGCTGCGATGTGCACGAATGGGCGCGAGGTTCCGGGCGGAGTCGTGAGAAAAATGGTTCGAGAATGGGTTGCAGACGTGCCAGAAATGGTGCCATTGCCCAAGTCGAAAAAAGGGCGTTTTGTCTAGCCCCCCCGGCTCTGGCTCTGGCGTGCGTCTTTTGGCATCGGCTTGGCGAGTTGCAAGTGGAACCCTATAAGGCAGGCGCCGAGAAAAAATCAACAGTGGCATGGAGAACTGGGGGGATATTATAATAGTTTGCCCAGTTCATGAAGCCATGCTGTCGTCATGTAGAATTTTGAGTTGGGGATGGTGATCTTGTATGTTGGAGGCATCTCTCGATCTTTGTTGTGTTGGTAGGGCACGGGCATTGAATGATGAAGCCACAACTTTAGTCAGCTATTCCTTTTGTTTATATTCTATCCAGTGAATGAATTGTTGATGGATGCAAGTCAGGCAATTTAATCTATTTTCGCATGCGGTCAGGTCAGTATCTCAATCCCCAAATCAAACACTCACTCAAAGTTGGCATTGTTCGGCCGAAACCTCCAAAAACAACCAAAGGCGGCTAATATCCGGCGGTTTATGACCATCAGTATCGAAATATAACTCGAATGATCAATATCCGGGGAAGGGCTGTTAGTTAATTACCATAGCTGGACCAACCGCGGGCAGCAGAAAAAAAAGCCAAAGATCAAGGGTGAGGAGAGGAATCAAGTGTTTCTTGTCCATCTCCAAAAAAAAATCAAACCCAACCCGTCAGCTGTCATCCATCACCATCTTTTCAATACCCCGGCAGGCACGATGCGCCCCACCCGACCCAGTCAGTCCAGAGCCAATAAAATGCTCGTCATCCATTCGTTCGCCTTCTATGGACTTTTCAATCCAAATATTAACCACACAACATCAAAAAATCGCCCATCCACATTCAAATAAATGACCTGATGTCCCACCCCCGCTCCTCAACTAACCAACCGGCACCCCAAATAAAAATAATCACATAAAATAACAGCCCATGCTGATGCTCCAGTCGCGCTACTCCTCTTGCCATGCGGTCTACTCGCTCATCAGCACCCGCTACGGCACCCTGCTCGCCGGCCCTACCATAAACCCAGATCGTCCAGCCTGCTGCCACGATGCAGATCGCCCACGCCTTCGCGGCCGAATCGCCCCGTCCTCGACAGTGGAGGCCGCTACCGCCGATGTTATCCACGCCTCGCGCCATGCGTGGGCGCACCGGCAGCCGCCGCTACCCCGGCCTGGGCACGACGCTCGCCTGTTGTTGGCGCGTGGCCATCGCTGCGTGGGCACCAGCTCCGTCCTGTCTGCGCCGCCTTGTTCATGTACGCAAGTGGGTGGGTTGTCGTCCTCGTCGTCGTTGTCGTCTTTGCGTGTTTCCGCCCCTCTGCACCGTAACCAGCAGGTCAGGGGGGCCAAGACGAGGACGTCCGTAAAGCTTGATGATCTCCCAATGGCCAAACCGCCCAGGGCCAAGGCCAAATCCAAGTCCGAACCCAAGAAAAGCCTCGAGCTGGAGGACCAGCCAGGGATGCAAGGTGTCGGGACTGGGACGACTATCAGTCTCGAGGACCTGCCTCAGGGACCCATAGAGGACGTCGAACCTCCCCTCGCACCAGAAGATGAGGGCCCGGCATACCCCACCGTCATCCAGCAGGCCCGTCGGAACATGAAAAGGTTCGACAACTGCGTACTCCTGACCCGAGTGGGGGGTTTCTATGAGCTCTACTTTGAACATGCCCAGGAGATTGGCCCGCAGCTGAACTTGAAAGTAGCCTCCAAGAAGACGGCTGCGGGCAACGTTGCCATGGTAAATTCTCGTCTCTTGCCTGCCCCGTCCACTGTTTGGAGTCCCGTTGCACAAAAAGCGTAATTGTGCCATTGTACTGCCCTTTTTGATTCTGATGAATGCGTGCATAATGCAAAACATAGGCCGGCTTCCCCTTCTTCCAGCTCGACCGGTTCCTCAAAATTCTAGTCCAGGACCTGAACCGCTACGTAGCCATTGCAGAGGAGTTCCCCAATGATGCGGGCGACAGGGTCAAGTCCGGAGGCCTGCTGCACGACCGCAAGGTCGCCCGCGTCGTCACTCCCGGGACCCTGATCGACGAGAACTTCATGGACCCCTATTCAAACAACTACGTGATGTCGATCCACCTGCCAGACTCGCGGTCGGTTCCTCGATCGGAAGTCGAGCATGGCTCAGTTGACGCACAGTCTGCCACCGCACCTGCCCCGATGCTGGACGACGTCGCCAGCAAACCCCTTGGACTGGCCTGGCTAGATCTGTCCACCGGTCACTTCACAACCCAATCGACAACCCTCGGCGAACTCACATCTGTATTGTCACGCGTTGGGCCGAAAGAGATCGTGCTGGACCGCACCATCCCGCCCCACGGATCCGAGGAGCTCCTCGCCCTCCTGGCCGAAGAAAGGCGCCTGACGACGCACGCCGACCGTTCAGAGCCCTGGACACCCGCCGATTGGGCGCCCATGCTCGAGTCCGCCATGCCCCCGCAGGCCGCCGAGGCCTTCACCCCGCAGGAGGTCCAGGCCGCCAACCTGCTGCTGCACTACGTCCGCGACCGGCTGCAGAACATCAACATCCGCCTGCAGCCGCCCCGCCGCCACGAGGCCATGGAGGTCATGTCCATCGACCGCAACAGCATGAGGTCGCTCGAGATACGCGCCACGATCCGCGAGGGCGGCCTGCGCGGGAGCCTGCTGCACGCCGTGCGCCGCACAGTCACCAGGGGAGGCGCCAGGCTGCTGGACGAGTGGTTGGGCGCGCCATCGACGTCGCTCGACGTCATAAACGCGAGACAGGAGCTCGTCTCGCGGTTCCTGCGCGACGAGGCGCTGCGCGACAGCGTCGTGTTGCTGCTGAGGAGGTGCGCCGACTCGCAGCGGCTCGTGCAGAAGTTCGCCCTTGGCCGCGGCGACCCAGAGGACCTCCTCGACCTGGCCCGCACCATCCGCGCCGCGGGCGATGTGGTTGCGCTCTTGCGGGACGCCACCGGGACGCCCACGTCGCCTGAGAACACAGAACCCGGAAAGAGCCAAGACTGTCTCGGCAGGATGGTCGACCGCATCGACCTGCCGCAGCCCATGGCGCTAGCCAAGATGATTAACGACGCCATAGACGAGGATGGCGTCTTGCAGCGTCACCAACTTGAAGAGGAGGCGGCAGGCGAGATGGCTGAGCTGGCGGAGCAGGTCGTTGGCACCGCCGCCGGATCCGCCGACCTCGTCGGGGTGCTGACCAAATCAGTCACGGCAGCAGCTGCGAAACGACGCGCTGCTGCCGGGCCGACGACATCTATCCGCGAATACTACAGCGCCGACAGTGACGCATGGATCATGAAGCCCGGGGCAAGCGACGTGCTGGCGGCAGGCCATGCCGAGCTCTCCGCACTCCTGTGCGAGCGCGCTGAGCTGCAGGCCGCCCTCCAGGACCGCCTGCAGGCCCCGACGCTGACGCTCAAGTGGACGCCCAACCTGGGCCACATCTGCCACGTCAGGGGCAAAGACGCGCGTGCGGCGCCCCCAGACGGCGTCCGCCCCCTCTCGTCCTCCCGCAGCACCCGCTCCTTCCACCAGACCGAATGGACCGACCTCGGCTCCCGTCTCGAACGGGCCCGCGCCGCCGTCCGAGCCGAGGAGCAGCGCGTTTCCCACCTCCTCCGCCGCGCCGTCGTGCAGTCCCTCGTGGCCCTGCGCCGCAACGCCGCCGTGCTGGACGAGCTGGACGTGGCCACGGCGCTTGCCCGCCTGGCGCAAGAGCGCGGCTGGGTGCGGCCCATCGTGAACCGCGGGACGGCGCACGCGGTCGTCGGCGGGCGCCACCCCACCGTCGAGGCCGGACTGGAGGACAGGGGCCGCTCCTTCACGGGCAACGACTGCTTCGTCGGGTCAGCGGGCCACGGGCGTGTGTGGGTGGTCACGGGGCCCAACATGGCCGGCAAGTCGACATTCCTGCGCCAGAACGCACTCATCACGGTGCTGGCGCAGATCGGGTGCTTCGTGCCGGCCGAGCACGCCCAGATCGGCGTCGTCGACGCGCTGTTCAGCCGCGTCGGGTCTGCGGACGATCTCTACCGCGACCAGAGCACCTTTATGGTCGAGATGCTCGAGACGGCGCAGATCCTGCGCGCCGCCACGCCCAGGAGCTTAGTGGTCATGGACGAGATTGGCCGCGGCACGACGCCCGAGGACGGCGCGGCCGTAGCCTTTGCCTGCGTCCAGTACCTCGTCACCACGAACCGGTGCCGCGCGCTGTTTGCCACACACTTTCACGCCGTCGCAGACCTTGCCGCCGAGAAAGGCTTGCTGGCCGGTGACGCCGATGGCAGCGCGGGCGGCGTCGAGATGTACTGCACTGACGTCAAGGAAGACGAAGACGGCAGTTTTGTTTACGTGCACAAGCTACGCAGGGGTGTGAACCGACAGAGCCACGCGCTCAAGGTGGCGCGCCTGGCTGGCCTGCCGCGGGCTGCGAATGACGTTGCTAGGGACGTGCTACAGGAGAAGTTCGGAGTGCCTACAGGTCGATAAAGGGTATGACCGGCCGCAGGCGCGTTTCACTTTGTATGACACTGTACCTCACTTTGTCTGTACGTGTATAAGTATGTGGAGTTTACTCTTCACTCGATCATGATAGCGATGTCGTTTGCATTTAAACCTGCGAGTCGGGGAAGATCTCTGGTTCATGACGTAAACTTGATGGACAATATCTGGATGGACACTTTTGAACGATTAGCTTCAAATCTTTCAGGTATTGTTGTAAGAAAACTTGGATATTGTGGCATGTCTCATAGGGTGGTGATGGGTTGTCATCAAATGAGTTTTCAGGGTTAAAAAGCTCTTGATATTTTTTATAATCATAGAAAAAGCCGGGCAGGAGCAAAGAAACGGAAAGAAAATGTTGAGCTTACTTGTTGAGAGTCGATGATACTGCGGCTGAACATACAGCACATTGCAGAAAATCATTAAATCATCATCGAGACATGCGTTGGCCATTACTTCATTTCTTTTCGTGTAGATACGTAGTGACTGCTCTTGTGCGCAAGAGCTAGTTTTCCACACTGGCCAAAGGATGGCGTTGACAAGTCGGTTCATGGCGTCGGAAATGCGCTTAGTCGAAGAGACCGAAGCCCATGTCCTCGTCGGACTGCTCCTCCTCGGACTCCTCCTTCTTGGCCTCGGCAGCCTCGGCGGCTCCACCGGCGGCAGCGCCACCGGCAGCGGGGGCTGCCGAAGCGTAGGCGTCGGGGTTGGCGATGCGGTCCTTGAGCTCCTCGACGGCGGGGAAGCTGTACTCGGTCTCGATGGCAACGGCAAGGATGTTCTTGTACGAGTTGACGAGCGAGTGGATGACGGACGGCAGGGTGGGGAAGTTGATGGCCAGCGAGATGCAGGCGATGGTGGTGATGGCCGAGCTGAACGACTTGAGGAGCTGCTCCTCGCCGATGTCCAGGACGCTGGCGGGGAAGGTGTTGCCCTGGTCGTACACCTGCTCGATGGTGAGACCGTAGGTGAAGGGAGAGATGTTGAGCATGTTGAGCAGGGTAGCCTCGGAGGCTCCGACCTTGCCACCGGCCTCAACGAGCTTCAGGTCCGTGGTGATTTCAATGGTACCACGGGCAATCTTGGTGGGGACACCGAGAGCCTGGAAGAAAGAGGTCTTGCCGGGTTCCATGCCGGTGTTTCCAGCGGGAACCCAGACGTCGTCGGGGGCGACGGCACCGGCACGGGCAGGGGCCCTGACACGGTTCTCCAGGATCTTGTCACGGATGTTCTTGAGGTCCAAGTTGGTGAAGACGAAACCAATGTTGCCCTTGACGAAGGGCAGGATGCGCTCGTACTCGGGGGCATCCGACAGGAAGGTCTTGAGGGCACGGCGAACCTGTGAAGGGGGAAAAAAGTTTTGTTAGCGGGCGATTGACTTTGTCTCCAGCCTTCCAGTACAACTGACGGCGTAGACATACCATGGTGTTCTTGCCCATCAGGACGACAGCCTCGCCGCGGAGCGACGAGCGAATCTCGTGCATCTGCTGAGAGCTGACATTGTCGACACCGACGATGAAGATGGACTTGTATTCCTCGAGCAAGCCCTTGAGCTTGTCGAAGTAGCCAGCCTTGTTACCGGTCTTGCCCCCCATATCTTCTTTTGTTTATGAAGGCAGGATGTTTAAGGGCGAAGAGGTTCTGATTGTTTGGGAGGAAGAGCAAGAAAGTTGCTGATCCTTTTTGTGATGTTTTTTTGTATGAAGAGGAAGTCAAATTTCGGAAAAGCTTGAGCCCCTCTGCGATTTTGCTTTGGTAGAATTAGAATGTGCGTTGTACCAGGTAGGGCAGTCCGAATGAGGACTAGCGTGACTCTGATGTGGGGCCAGGTGCGCGAGGTTTTGTGAGTGCAGCCCCCATAAAACGAGCTTCACATTCAGTGGAGTCATGTGATATCAAATTTGCTTGCCTGGAGGCTCGAGGGAGGAAACAGGCAGACTTGGGGCCATTCGAAGTAATTGGAGACAATTGAGGCCATTTTTGATACCGAGGCTTTCCGAGCTTGGATTCTTTTTTTTGTTTCTACAGATAAGATGCTCCTACCTTATCAACGGCTTCTGGCTTCTGGCGAGGTCCTCTTCTGCGCTCAAGGCGGAAGCATCCACGCCTTTCGCCTCAAAGATCAGTCTTATTTGGCAACATGGAGCCATCCGGCTGCAAGTAAGGAGACAGAGACACAGAAGATCTCAGATTCTGAGGCCAAACCGCAGGCAATTCCTGATCCTGCCAATGATGCAGGGGAGGGTGAGGAAGAGGGACCGCCCTCGAAGCGGGTAAAGCTCGACTCTGGCTCCAGCAATGTCGCCAGTGGTGCTGTATCTGCCTCGCCGGCTCCGGAGAATGAGACAGAAGCACCGATTACAGAGGGCAAGGGACAAACACGGTCGAAAAAGGGATCTAAAATTGCGGCTCCCCTGCCCGCCGATCTTCCCTGGGTTGCCATCTTGACCGCAACGACCGACGGCCGGCACCTGGTGGCCGTCACCGGCAACGACAAGACAATCTGGACGTTTGCGCACGATGGTGCAGGCAACTTGTCTGAGCTGAGCAGGCGCCCAATGCCTAAGCGGCCCTGCGCGGTGGCCATCACCGCCGACGACCAGGTCATCGTCTCGGGCGACAAGTTTGGCGACGTCTTCGCCCTGCCGCTTGTTGAGTCCGACTCCCCGCTGGCTGCGACCACGCTTGTGTCCCGCTCCGAGAAGAAGAAGGCCTACTATAGGCCCGAGGCCGACGAGACTACCGTGCACTCGATGCGTAACCTTCGCGCCTTGGCCAACCAGAAGCTGCACCTGGAGCAGCACAAGAAGCAACAGGCCGAGGAGGCTGGTGGGCCTGTCTTTGAGCACGCACTTCTCCTCGGGCACGTTTCGATGCTGACCTCGCTCGTGCTGGCCACCCGCCCGTCCCCGACCGACTCGAGCATCACCAGGCCGTACATCATCACGGCCGACCGCGACGAGCACGTCCGAGTCTCGCGCGGCATCCCGCAGTCCCACGTGATTGAGAGTTTCTGCCTGGGCCACGAAAACTTTGTCAGCGATTTGTGCGTGCCGTCGACGCAGCCCGAGCGCCTGCTAATCTCGGGCGGCGGCGACCCGGACCTTTTCGTCTGGGACTGGTCGAGCGGGCAGGTTCTGGACAGACAAAATCTGCTCCAGCATGTACAGGGTGTTGACAGTGCTGCGACGAATCTTGCTGTTGTGAGGATTATCTCATTTGATGCTGTTCAGGGGGAGATGCAGACACATCACATGGTTGCTGTGATTTGCGAACGGTAAGCGATTCTTCATTCAGGGGTCCCACGCCAAGGTTATTCGAACTTGACTAACATTGACATTTATTCAGGGTGCCCGCGGTTTTTTTCTACACTCTCAATGAGAGTGGAAGCCTATCCCATGCGCAGAATGTTCCCTTGCCCTCGAACCCGCTTGACCTTGTGAGCAAGGACGGGAGTGTGATCATCACTCTAGACACCACATCCACTGCTCCCACGACAGAAAACGTCTATCTTATCCGGATGGACGAGAACGGACAGTGGGCTGTAGAAGCATTCCCCGCGCACCCAAACCAACCAGTCAGCAGCAACATGAGTATTGATAATATCCACAAGGCCTTGTACCCCATCGAGAGTCTGAGGAAAGCCCCCGTTGAGGAGAGGCAAGAAGCTGAGCGGCAAGAGGCGGAGCAGCAAGTAGAGCCTGAAAAGGAGGATACATTAAAATAGGCCCTGGTAGCTTTATATCATGTATACCATTCCCGTATTCCTCTACAGGTTGCGCCGATGAGCTGTGAATTAATACAACGTGCACCAAACGTGCCAATGAAATCCGAATATAGCCCCAACCGGAGTATAGTCTGTACGGGTTAAATTCCCCTTGCTGCCATGTACCCCTCGCCGCCGCGAAAACACATCGTAAATTGGAGTACGGAACTGCGGCCGCTTCGCCTCTCAATCGGTATCTGCCAGGTAACCTTGGATGTCAGATATGAGTCCTTTTACCACTGTCTCTATGAATTATTGTCCCTTGGGATTACTTAACTCGCAAGCGCTTACAGTCACAAAGCCCTCTTGTTTAGTTTGGATCATATTGACCTGGCGACTATCATAAACAAATCATAACTACCAGGTATGTGCTATATTGTAAATACAGGATCCAAAACTCCCAGACTCCGTAACTCCTTAACTCTTAAACTGTCAAATTTCCAAATTGCCAAATGAAATTGCCAAATTCTCGCACCCCGACTCCTAAACTCCAATGCTATCATGCACACTCCTTCTTTCCACTTTGCAGTATACAAGTAACTTCCTACCTTTCATCGACTTTTCCTCAATGGAAAACAATGTCTGGTTTTAAGCCATGCTACAGAACTACCCAGCGACGTCCAATTCGAGGCGCCGCAGGGGCAAGGAATCGCGGCCCCTTCACGGCTTTTGCTGGAGAATGTGCAGCAGCGGCACCGGCTCCAGGCTGCTTCTTTTGTTTGCTGACATCGATGGCGCCGCTGAACGTGTTCGCGCGAACGAGACCACCGGGTCTGGGAGGCATAACGGCGGCGGCGGCAGGCTGGACCGTAGCGCTGCCGGGCCGGGCCGGAACGTTGATAGGGCGGGCGGAGAGGGTGTTTGCGCGTTGGGGTGCCGGCTGCTTGTTAGTAGCTCCCGTCTTGGGACGAAGGTTGCAGAGCGTGCCGCCACGCTTGTCGATCTTTTTGTTATCGTCGGTTTCGCAGTCGGGACCGTACTTTTGGGTGCCGATTTTGTAAGATAGCGTGTCTAAGAAATCGGACGCCACAGGTTGGGTCTTTTCCATCTGGATATATTCCTTTCTGCTGATGGTTCTGTAGCCCTGTTGAGTGAGAAAGGTTAAGCAGCCGTAGTTGAAGCACAATGGTTTGCCCGTTTTGTCGTCCAGCACGCGGCCGGCGGTTATGTCGACTCCGGCATTCTCCGGACTGTCAGTAGGGTCGCAGGGCTCCAAATACGTTCCTCTGGCTCCTTCGACCACGACAAAGGTGGTTCTGTCTTTTTCCGGCCATTTGAATGGCATTGCCATTGTCTTATGGTCCTTGCTGTACTTGCGGATGGCTGAGTACTCGGCGCACATGGCCGAATAGTGGTGTTTGCCGCCCGTTTTTTTGTCCAGGACCTCCAATTTCTGATCAACAGAATTTGGGATGCGCGGGTCGATATTCTTGTAATATGAGCCCTGAGGGGCCCCCGGTGTCTTAACTGACGTGGCTAGATAAATGTACTGGTCGATGCGCATGGCCGACATGGCATGAGGGTACTTGTTGGGTTCCATCTTATACGTGGCCCGCATCTCATCCATAGCCGCCGCGGCGATAATGCGAAGCTGGGGAATGGTAAGGCTTGAAGCAGTAGCAGCGTCTGCAAACTCCATCCTGGTCGAAAAGCTTACCCACTTGGACTGCGGGATGTTCACGACTGCCGGTGGCTTTGGCGGTGGGGGGTCCGGCTTGAAATTAAACCTACCATTTGCAAGACAAACTGCAGCAAAGATGGTTGTTATATGCCACAAGGAGAGAAGGATGTGCATAATGAGGGTAGAAATGCTGGTGGAGAGGCTCGCAAAGGTAGAAGTGTGCCGAAAGGGGGGAAGGGGG
>JARHUK010002764.1:11219-22875 GCA_031001725.1 Pseudopyricularia javanii | reverse complement strand
AAAAAAAAAAAAAAAAAAAAAAAAAAAAAAAAAAAAAAAAAAACACAGCTCTACAGTACGTTGTGATTGATACTAGTTTCTGCCCCTGCATTTTGGTGTCAGTGACGCTAGCTAGAGGTGGGCAGCAGCATGGTCCAGCCATGGTTATCGTACCCCAACTTTCACAGTGGGATGGGGCCACTCGACCCCCACTACCGTGCGTAGCCAAACCCTTGTCAAGCCTAGTCCGCATTGCCATCACTGTGGATTGATCGCGACAACCTAAGCAGCTCCAACATTCAATTGATCATCGCTGTTGATTGCATCAATAACTCAAAGCCGCCATCACTTGACGGCCAGTCAAATCGTCTGGGCACTTCGCCGGTCGCCTGGCACATCATAATAGCCGCCATACACCGACTAACGCGACCCCTACCTCACGGCAGACGCGTTTTCGTCACCCCCAAATCGCCCAACATGCCTCCCAGCGGCTCCAGCCAGAAGGGCACCGGCAAGAAGGGCGCCGGCTCCATCGCCCGCCAGCGGAGCCGCAACACCACCCCGAGCTCCGTCCCGCCCCAGACCACACTTCCGCCAGTCGAGACGTTTGAGAGCGAGCACTTCGAGTTCAAGTTTGATTTGATGCGCAACCTGACGTACGAGGACCTCTTCGACGGCAGCGTCGCTTCAAGCTCCGCAATACCCGACGCCCGCAGCCTCGACGGCATCTCGGGTCGGCTGCAGAAGCTGCAGGAGATCACCGAGAAGCGCGGCGTCGGCTGTGACAGGGGGATGCGGTTGCTGGCGGGCACGCGGCGCGAGCGGATGGACGAGAGGGCGCGGATGGACGAGGAGGAGCGGCTGCAGAGGGAGGCCGACGAGCTTGACCGTCGCGCTAATAAGAAGAGGCGGAAGGAAAAGGATTCCAAGGACAAGGACAGTCTTGCGCCCCAAGACGTGAATATAGGTAGGTCCTCTTTGTTGAATGCGCAGTGTTGGCGCAGTATATGCAGGGCAGGGCGGGCTTTTGATGACCTGCTGCTGCTGCTGCTGCCGCTTCCAGTGATGCGCCAAGTAGACCTCTCAAGTTGTCACAATCCCTCCACACTTTACTGACATTAGAAACCTCCCAGAGCGATCATCACCGCTCCGCGACCACAATGCAAAGGGAGGCAGAAAAGCATCCAGGGAGGACTCAGCAAGTTCTCTATCCTCACCACGGGAACCCCTATCACCCAACGCCATGGACGTGGATGAGAAGAAAGACGAGAAGAAGAAGAAGACAGCCGACGACGACAAGCCCAGTAAAGACAAAGACAAGGAAAAGGGCAAGGACGAAGAGGAAGAGGAGGAGTCCTCCGAAGACGAAGGCGCCCCCCCTCCGAGACCCGTCCCGCAAAATCAAACCTTTGGCGAGGACCCCTCTACATTCCCCGACCCAACTGTGTATGAGATTCTGCCTGTCAAGCCAAGTATGAGCCATGAGGAGATATGTCAAATCTACAGCGTCGCGTCCTACCCCAAGAGCGATCTTGCAGACCTTATCGCGGGAGAGCCCCCAGACAAAGACTTCACCAACGGGAAAGTCACGAACCAAATCAGCTTCAGTACATTCTCGGCGTACCTTGAGCCATACTTTCGACCGTTCAACGAGGAGGATCTGACTTTTCTCAGAGAGCGGGGCGACCGCTCGACGCCCTTTATAATGCCCAAGCGAGGGAAACGCCACTACTCCGAAATCTGGGCCGAGGAGGACGGCGCTATGAATATAGATTCGGGTCCCGGGAGAGACAGGCTGCCCGCCAACCAACCCCGAGGGAGCATTGAGCAGATGAACGACAACGTGGCCGAGACGGACAAGCTCTCTGTTGGTCCTCTTCTCACGCGGCTCCTGTGCGCCATGCGCCCCGAGGGCCGCACACAACAGGCCGACGTTGACAAACCGCCGCCTGCCGCATTCCCAGACCCGTCTGCATCCTTCAACGGGGTCCTAGGAGGTGCGGAGGAGGCCGACGCATTCGCTGCCGGCGGGAACTTTGAGCTTGGGCCCAACGGAGAGCTCGTAATGGTCGGCGGCCCGCCTCCCCCGCCGCAACCTCTAGCCTTTCCAGACACATCACTCAGCACAAGCAATCTATTTGACAACATCACCGCCGGTGCAGGATCCACGGCCGGCAAGACCCTGCCTCCGGCGACATACATGCCGGAATCGTCCACGGATGCGTGGAAGAAGGCATCGCACCCAAAACTGGACTACTCGCAGGTAGACGAGCGCCTGAAGCAGGAGCTGCGCCACATCGGCTTCCTACCGCTCCCTGACGCTGCAAGCTCGGCTGCTAACGGCGGACCCGGCGGCGGGGCGGCGAACGGCACGGCGAACGGCACGGCGGGCGGTAGCACGGCAGGGGTCGCGGCCGGGGGCGCGGACCCGTCCTGGACGGCCGACTACGACGGCGGCTTCGATGACGAGGTGGCGGCGCGGTTGCGGCTGCTGCAGGCACGGCTCCGCGAGCAGATGCTCGTCAACGGGGCGCGCAAGGCGCGGCTCATGGAGCTCACGCGCGAGCGCATGGCGCACCAGGAGTACAGCACCATCCTCGAGGACCTCGACACGCAGGTGCAGCAGGCATACCTCAAGCGGACGCGGACCATGGGCAAGGGCAAGGCCAAAAAGAACCGCCCCGTCGCCGTGTCGGCCGCCATGGCGCGGCCCGGCATCGGCGACCACGCCCGAACACTCATGGAGAGGCGGCGGCGGTGGATCGAGAACATCGGGCCCATCTTTGAGGATGACACCATCTCCAAGGTCCCGAGGGCTCGCGATCCGGGCAGCACAATCTTTGGGGAGGACCTCATGCCTGGCCTGGTTGAGGCCGAGAAGGAGGCGTGGGATGAGGAGGCAGAGGAAGATGATTAATTGAACGTTTTTCCTTTGGTTGTAGCATGTGTTTTGAGGGAGGAAACCCGGAACGGTTTTCTTTAATGTAGGCGTTCCAGTGTTGCAGTGTTCCATGGCAAAGTCACAGCGCTTAGGGGGGAAATCGATTGATGATACCCATACAGGTAACACGATGGTGTTCCTTGACTCGCAGTCTCAAAGTATGCTGTTTTAAGTGAATCATGGGATCTTTATGCCTCCTAGGCGAAAAAAAATAACATTTCGATGGTAGGAGCTCATATAGGAAACCAAGGACCATCATCCTCCGAACGTCCAACTGACCCCAAGACAGATCGCCGTCGACCGAGATTGTCCGAGGCCCCTGGTGAACGCGGGGGGTAACGGTTAAAAGGCAATTGAGGTTAGCCCCAAAGGTTTTGTTTTGGTCTGCAAGCAATAAATCGAAAACTCAGTTCCCATGTATCTATCGAAGAGGCCCAAAAAGGCACTATCGTCACGCAAGCAGTCTTGTCACCATCCGTGAAAGATACATTTCCAGCTGCAGTGGTGTTTTTTTATTACACGAGACCTAGTTCTCATACGGGAGGGCGAGCATGTCGAGCTGTGCCTAGACGGGCCAAGCAGGAACAGACGATCACGGGGGCCCGGATAAAGTCGTCTCTACTTATTCTGTCTTTTTTTTTCTGCTAGAGCTGCCGTAGACCACTTTTTGATCGGAACACACGGGCAGGACTCCCGTGCCTAGCCGTTTTCTCCGTGATTGCTATAACATATATATACTCTATGTGCCTTTCTGGGTGATATCATAATAGCCTGCCAAATAAGAGCGACTTATGACAAGCCCAGAAGCGGCACGTAGCAACCGAAGAGTGGTAACAAGATCGGCAACAGAAAGGGTAGGTTATAAGTCCTCTGCCCACGGATGAAAAAAAAATCGTTTCCTCGTCGTCGTCGCTTGCTGATATATCGCAGGCTTCCGGTGAATATCATCTTATGCACAAGGGATCCATCCGCCTTGTCAAGTAAAAAAAGCACCAGCTGCCATCAGTTTCTATCTATAGGGCAGACCCACTCCTGAAACCTCCGACAAGAAGGCGTTCAACATGCGCATCGCGATCTCGGCATTCGTGGCCTCCAGCCTGGCGGCTGCAGTGTCGGCGCAGGCTCAGGGCAACGGGGCCACGACACGTTACTGGGACTGCTGCAAGCCGTCGTGCGCGTGGCCCGGTAAGGCAAGCCTGGTCTCTGGACCGCTCAGGACGTGCGATCTGAACGATAACCCGCTCAACGATGGGGGCAGCACTCGTGGGTTTTCCTCTTTTGTTCTTGGTCGTTTTCGTTCTTTTCTTTTCTTTCTTTTGGTTGGGTCTAGAAACAATAGAACAGTTGATCTAACGCAAAGACAAATGTATTCCGTTCCCGTCTGGGTAGGATCCGGATGTGACAGCGGCGGTGGAGCCTACATGTGCTCATCGCATTCGCCATGGGCCGTCAACGACTCGCTGGCCTACGGCTTTGCGTAAGTTTTGCATACGGGAAACCCCATGAAGTGGATCTACAATCCCCATGTCAGAGTGGAAAAGGTACTGACATTTTGGGAGCTAGGGCTGTTCGGATTGCCGGACAGCAGGAATCCAACTGGTGTTGCGCCTGCTACGAGCTTACGTTCACCAGCGGGCCAGTGTCGGGCCAGAAAATGATAGGTGAGCAAGAATTGCGCGGCCGGCGGGGGAGTCCTGGTCGGAGAAAAGCACTATGTAGTATGGGCGTGACACGTTGTGGCTGACTAGCGACTCGTAATCTCCCTCGACAGTGCAGGCTACGTGAGTGGTAAATCCTCATTGAAAGCAAGCCATGGAAAACGTGGCCACAAAAGACGTCGTCTTTTGTCTGGAAGCGACCTTTGTCGCAGTGCAGGGATTAACGATGGACTTGGGTGCGACGGTACTGACGCCGAGCGAATGCTCATATTCAGCAACACTGGCGGTGACCTCGGCCAGAACCACTTCGACATCGCAGTGAGTCAAGAAGACCTGAAGCCCCGTCGCTTGCAGAACACCCACTCGAACGGAATCACGTTTTGCTGAATCAGAGGTCCCACCTACGTTTAGATGCCCGGCGGCGGAGTCGGGCTATTCAACGCGTGCACGCAGCAGTACGGCGCGCCTCCCAACGGATGGGGGGATCGATACGGAGGGGTCCGGTCGCGGTCCGAGTGCGACGGCTTCCCCGAGAGGCTCAAGAGCGGCTGTTACTGGCGGTTTGACTGGTTCAAGGGGGCCGACAACCCAGGCGTGTCTTTCAGACAAGTCGCGTGTCCATCTGCGATCACTTCCAAGAGTGGGTGCGTGCGTGCGAACGATGTCATGGATCAGACCCCGACAAAGGCGTAAGCAAGGTTTCGTACCTATCCGTGGCCGGATACGAGGTTGAAGGGTATTTGGGTGAGGATAGACGACGGGGTAGTCGAGATGAGGATGGGAAGAGGAGCAAGCCAGGACAGATAAGAACGGTCACTGTCGTTGATATTGACTGAACAGACAGATGGATAAACATGCGTTATGGCAGTTGATGATGATGAGCATACGCAATCTCTGGTCTGAAACCAAATCTCCGAATAAAAACGGTTCGTGTCGCGTGTCGGATGGACTGACTCTGATGCAAATGGAGCTGAGGAAAGAGAGAGAGTGTCTTAGAGTTTGGTTTGACGAAAGGAGCAACACATGGGCATTTGATTTGGTTTGGTTTGAATGGAAACGGGAGTCCCGACCCCACCTTTCGAGAAGTGGATCCGAAAACTTAGGAACAAGAGTACAGTAGAAGTCATACGGTGCAGTACGCTAGGTGCAGTAAGTAGCACAGAGTAGTAATGATTTAGTATGACGCGCGGGGTCGGACTGGGCAGTGTCCGGATCCCCAGGGAAGGCACATAGCACGTACTTAGAAGTAGTACATGGAAGTAGTACGAAGTTAGGTAGTAATGCTCCGGTGGGGAGGGGCACGAAGCCTCTCGCCGACTTGCTGATCGCCGATCGTGTTCTGGGCTTCTTCTTCTTCTTCTTTTTTTTTAGTCCCTGAACTGTGTCGCCACCTGGTGGGAAGTCGAATGGGACAGAGTCATATTTAGAATATGCATGCCTACTACATCTATCATAGCTTGGATAGAACATGGCAAATATGAAATGCGACACAAGAAAAGAATGGAAAGATGATCGCCTTCTTGGCTATGAACTAACGTGAGCCAAGGCCAATGCAAACGCAAACAAGCTTTTTCTCTTGGCCGGGGGACCTCGAAGGGGGGACCTCAACGAGACTCGTGTGTGTGCTTGTGACCGAAACAGGCGCTTGACTTTATCCGACGAATATCAGGCACGGAATCAGAATTGGCACCTCATCCGTTGGAAAGGTGGGCATCCCATCGGGTCTAGATGAAACGGCGGTTGGCCACAGCGAGTGGCTGTCTTGAGCTTGCGTTGTTTAGGGTACCTTACCTTTTACCTGACATGGGGGGGCTTTGCAGGACAAGGGACTTGCCTGCCTGACTCTTCTTGACGGGTGCCGGGTGGAGGTCTGGTCAAAGTCTTGGCGTTCATAAATCCCCCGGATCCGCCCGTCTACCTAGCCTCCAGCCCTTGGAGGGATTCTATTCTGGTACGTTGGTCTGGTCTGATCTTGGTTTTTGATTTATGGTTTTGGTCAGCTCAAGCTCTGCACAGCCCAACACGACGCACAATCCGTCAATCAACCGCGATCGTCCTTCTAACTCCATACCTCTCCCTCTCTTTCTCTCTCTCTCTACCATCCACTCTTGTCATCCCGCTCTCCCAACCCACTAGGCACACATACATCCAATCTTTTACCCGGCGCTAGACGTGCTCTTCACCTCTCACTATCTCTTTCTCTACAAGCACATCCCTTCTAACGCCACCCGCTGTGCCATCTCGTGTGCCCTCAATCTCTTCTCTTCATCCCACTCAACACCCGCCTAAGCAGCAGCCGTCGCAAGTCACTGGCTTTGCTTGCCCCTCTTCTTCCGGCTCGCCCCAGAAACATTTGGGCGGGCCCTCTGGTTTTTTCTCTCCAAAAACCATCTCACCAACTCGCGAGGCCATGTTGGCACAAATCTCTGGCGTTCCAACCATGGTTTGATTGCGACGAGAGCATGTGTAAGTACCTAAATTGACCTCCAGGAGTCGTCGTTTGATGGCGGGCGCTACCTACGGTCCGAGCTTCGTCTGGGCAGAATGAAAGCACAGGGCTGCCGGGCTGCCGAATTGGTGGGCTTGGCCTGGCTTCCATTTTCATTCCATGGGGTCACAGTCCCCGCCAAGAAAGCGAAGGCATTGGAAGCAAAATCCGTTTGGTTCGTCCTGCAACGTGCTACGCATGCAAATGGCGCCGGCGCAACCTGTGCCAAGTCTGCCCACTCGACTGCCTTGCACAACCTTATTTTGTCCCTCTTGGCAATGACCTCGCTAACACGTCACACGCTCTTCAACATACAATAGCCCTCGTCGAGATCAACAATGTTGTGTAGGTTTTCACGTTTTCTTCCTACAAGTCAAAGTCCTACATTAGCTAACCACCATCTTATCTTAGCCTTTTGCTCACCAACCCCGGCTACTACAGCCAATACTCCGATACAAGCCATCTTGTTCAGAATATCACAGCCGTCCCGGTAGGTGAAAACATCTAGTTCTTGCTGCTCCCTCGCCAGCCTAGCCATGGCATATTCATCCTTAGGACAGGCTAAGCAGGAGAACACTCTACTGACGCGCACCACTTACACTTACAGGGTCGCTTGGCATACTCGTCGACCTTCTCGGAAAACCTCGTCACCGTAGCATCTTCATACGTCACCTCTTCCGAAAACATACAAGGTCTCCTCTATGTCCCCGACCTGGACCCCAAGGATCCGTGCCAGGATATGGCCAAGGCCCTGGTGCCTGCCACGGCCACCCGGCGCGTCAACCTCCCACCCGCCTCCTTCAATCTCATCGGCCTCGCTCCTTGGATTAGTACCGACTGCACCCTGTCCTACCTCGCGTCTGCACGGGAGGACCCCATCCGCGCCTTCATCTTCTACCGCGACACCAACAGCAGCGCGGCCCCTCCCCCGGCCGACGACGACCTGTGGGACCTGGACACGGACGACTCATGGAAGACCCTGAATAGGTTCCCCGTCTTTGCCGTCCCGGGACGGGTCGGCGCCGAGCTCATGGTTCAGCTCAGCCTGTACAGCGGCAACATCACCACGATCCCCAACGGCGACAGGATCTCGGCCATGTACGACCCCACCGACGAGGATTATCTACGCATCTGGACCTCCATGAACGTCAATGTCGATACTTCCTTCGACAAGTTCTGGGTTTCCATCCCCATCTTCCTCGGACTGCTGGCCGCTATAGTCTTGGCCACGTCCATATTCCTGCACGCCGTGGCCCGTAAGCAGCGTTCGAACCTCCGCAAGCGCGTGCAGAGGGGCGAGGTCAACCTCGAGGCGCTGGGAATCAAGCGCGTCACCGTCCCGCTCAGCCACGTGCAGAGCTTCCCGCTATTCACATATACCAACCACGACGACATCCTTCCTCCTCCACTATCCCCAACGACTGTATCCGCCGCGTCGTCAGCAGGTACGGATCACCACAACAACAACCTCAATTACCAACCCGAGTGCTTGATTTGCCTGCGGTCGTTTGTCGACCGGGAGACCATCATCCGCGAGCTGAGCTGCGGGCACATCTTCCACCCAGACTGCGTGGATGAGTTCTTGTCCGAGTATAGCTCCCTTTGCCCGCTCTGCAAGAGTTGCATGCTACCAAGGGGCTACTCCCCCCGCATCACTAACAACATGGTGCGCCGGGAGATGAAGACGAGGCAGCTGCGCGAGCGTATCGTTGTCAGCGACTACCATGAACGGTACGCTGGCGGTGGTGGCGGCGGAGGCAACAAGAGGCGAAAACTAAGCTGGGGCAGCATCTTGATGAAGCACATCTCGCCCACCACAGCACGGACGGACCACGACAGGCAAGGAACCCAGCCCGGCGAGGCCCAGCCTGACGCACAGGGTGAGGGGTCGGCTGCGAATCAGACCCGGCAACGGATGCGGGAACTGGCGGGACCGGATCTCCGACGCGGTCACCCCAATGCCCAGGCTGGTCAATCTACCTGTGAGTAATGTTCTGGGCTGACACGTATCTGACCATTTTCCGAGCTGTCACTAACCCTCTCCGTTTCTTCTTAACCCCAGGGCAACGAACAATAGGGTCTATATTCCCACGATTCAAGTGACGGGCTCAGCTTTCTTCTTCTTTTCTTCTTTCTTTGCTTGCCCGACCCCAAGTGGTCCGCAACCTCATGATCTACCTGACGTACCTGACGACATTTAAAATACCCGCTTTAGAAAGCACAATTTCATCCCTCATATGTTTATTTTTTTCGATACTACCTTACCTATATACCCTTGAGGAGGCATGCGCACATGGGGTTGTCAACATCATGCTTCTCTGTACAGACATGCGAGTACATCTTACAAAACTAGACAGCAATGCATGATTTCATGTTGTTGAACATCAAATCACGAAACTGGCCCGAGTAGTGTTCTCATGGTAGCGAGATTTGATTATGTTTGAATTGAAAAAGAAATCAAAACTCATATCGACAGACAAAACGTCCAACGTAACTCGCATCGCCCGCAACCCATCATCCCTGCCTACCTAAACACCCGCAACATAAGACAAGCCTCATTTTGCCCGATTTCTATCCCATGATCCGATTACTTCCCAGTCCAAATTACCAGCCGCCGCGGCGCTCATCATCGTCCCGCCTCCAGCTCTGCTGGCTACTCTCATAGTGAGTCTCACTGCGCTGCTCATACCCAGAGTTGCCACCGTACCCCTCATACTCGGTCCTGCGGTACTCTTCACGCCTGCTTCCGTCATCGTACTCAGTCTGTCTGTATTCCGACTGGTCATACCTATTGCCCGAGTCGGAACGCTCATAATGAGAGCGCGACTGGCTGTGGCCGCCATCGTGGTCGTTTCCGCGGCTCGAAAATGAATCGCTGTTCTCGCTCTTGAGAGCGCCGCTGATCAGGTTTCCAATCATGCCGCCAAAACCTCCGCTGCTGCCAGACTCCTCACGGCCACCACCGCCACCGCTAAACATATCCGAGAAGCTTGACTTGTTCTCGTACTTGGGAAGGTTGACCTGGCCACCCGAGGCTTGGGAGACCATTCCAGAAATGCCACTTGTCAGACCTCCGAGTATGGCGCCGGCGGCAGCACCGGCGATGCGGTCCTCCATGGTCCCGCCATTGCCAAAGTTCTTGTGCATGCCCAGAGGCTTGCAGCAACCATGACCGGTGTCATGCTCCCCTTCCTTGTGGTTCCGGCCTTGCTCAACACCGTCTCGCGAAAGCTTGTCGCGGTATTCGTTCTTGGCATCCTCGCTCATGTCATTCCACCACCGTTCAATGGACCGGAAAATCAGCCTGCGGCCTTCCCGGGCACCACCATCACCCATATCACGCTGTGCTGGGTGGTGAAGAACACCAAAGATGATTTTGTTCAGCAGACTGTCAACGTCCATGTTGTCGTCATCCCACGCCTCCATCAGCTGCGGGACAACCCAGCTGACGACCTCGCTGGCAGTGCGGCCTGCAACCTCGTTGAGAATGTTGGTGAAGTGGTCCTTGGACAGCATGCTATAAAGATATTAGTTTCTACGGCTATATTCAAGTTTAGGACCTAAAGAGCACTTACGAATGGGTAGGATCACTGCAGCGATCATCCTGATTTCAGGTGTCGTTAGTATGTGTGTGTGAATAACCTGGAGCCATTATGGTAGCATACCTCGAACACAATGTGCTGCTCGTTCTTGCTGCTCTCAATGATCTCTGATGAGCCAGTCATGAGCTCATTCTTGATCTGGCGAATTACAGGCAGCATGAAAGGGGCGATCTGCGTGAAAACAAACATGGAAAGCTGCTCCTCCAACTGTTCGAGGATCTGAGGCAGGATTGGAATGGCGTCAAGCTTCGCCGAGATGGACTTCAGCAGCTCATCGTGGAACTCGATAACAGGCATTATCTGAGTGAACACCTGCTGGATCTGCTGCGTGAACTCCTCTGGCTCCCTGGGAGAGACACTAATCTGCTCCATCTGGGCAGCATTGTTGTTGTCCTGGATTTCGTCCAGCTTCGCCTTCTTGTCGCCCCCAATAAGGCCGTCAGGGATCTTGTCCAGGAGATCCTTGAGCTTGCTGGTGTCGTTCCTCGACTCATGCTCGAGCGTGTTCTCAAGCTGCTGAAGCTCGTTCTGGGTCAACTTGTCCGAGACTGGTGTGATAGTATGTCAGTACTTGGAAATTTTCACGCGTCTGGACCGATCTACTAACCTTCACCTGTCACAGAGTGCAAAAAGTCGACTCCACCGAAAGTACCAGTGACGACGGGGTAGACTTCATGGCGTGCACCTGGGATCTGCAGCGCGGTGTCGCGGCCAACGTGAGGAAAGACGTCACGCTCTCCCATCTCGATCAGGGCAAGCTCAGTGTAGTTGCTGTGCGCAAAGTAGTCCTCCAAGCAGTGTAGACCGGTACCCAGCAGCCTCAGCGCTTCGTACAGGTCACCCTTGTTACGGTTCCTGCCATAAGAACGGCCAAGCTCAATGCAGCGTGTGAAGAGGTCTCTGACATGAGACGCACTGCTCATGATGCCGGCGTGCTCGTTGGCAATGTAGTTCTTGAGACCAGTCTCCTCATCAACGGCAAGTTCGA
>JARHUK010002758.1:0-18838 GCA_031001725.1 Pseudopyricularia javanii | reverse complement strand
TGGTGTTAATGCAGGATAACGCTCCTGCTCACAAAGGTAATACCGAAGGATATATGGATTTGCTGGGCATAATCAGGTTGGAATGGCCTCCTTTTTCATCGGACCTTAACCCTATCGAAGATGCTTGGTGTTGGATGAAAAATTATATCCAAGCCAAATACGGGCTTTGTAATAAAGCCTCCTATCGCGAGTTAAAGAGACAGGTTCAGGAAGCTTGGGAAGCATTACCAGTTGAGTTTTTGCAGGAGAGACTAGCTACAATGCATCAAAGGATGCTGGCAGTAATTCAGGCCAACGGGATGCACATCCCTTACTAAGAAAGACCGACTTGGGTGGAAAGGTGCGTTGGGAATAGCTTCAGATTCTATTTACTTCCATATGTACCTAGCTTTCCAAATCGTTACTAAATTGGGCCTAGTGCGGAAGTCTGGTACCCACCACTAGTAACAAGGTACTTGATAGGGGGGCCTATCTTTACCCCTACCACCATAGTACATGCATACCGCCGGCCGGCTTAAGCAACGATTAAAATCATCACCAACGCTACGGTTGCACCGCACCGCACCCGCGATCGCGATATATAATTATCTACAAAAGCAGTAGTTCACTTTTAGCGACGCCGAAAACTCTATCAAAGTATACAGCCACTTGTACGGATATAATATCGCAATCCATAAGCGTTACCAAGCCGGAAATTACGCAACTTTCCGATGTAATTTGGGGGAAAATAAACAGCGTAGCATTTAACCCGTTTCAATTAATCGAATTTACCCGCGAGTCCCGTTAACGATTCGTGGTGGCTTGATAAAGGATGCTTAAAAATAGCATCTACGGGGTATAAAAGAATTGTGATTATCAATTACTACTATGTACAATTGTAATCTGAACACTTGCAATGTCGTTCGGGTGATGCCGTCTCATCTGCTTAAACCATCTCAGCTTGGAACTAGAGGCTTTGGCGCTATTAGGATGATGGGTTACAGGCAAAAAGACCAGTTGAATTGTTTAATTTAGCAAAATATTGTCTTGTTGGCGGAGTAGTCATTTAAGACCGTGCATATCCCAAAATACCATCATGTCCAGTCGGCCGCGGCAGCAAATCGTGGAGCAAAGCTTATATGAGTGTCGTGTCCCGCATCTCTAAGCTTTCTTCCTATCAATCCTTTTACACCACCACCCCCCCCTTTTTTCCTTTGTTTTTTCCTATGTTTTTTCCTTTGTCTTTCCTAGGAAACTACCTACAGCTTTTACAATGTTCTGGGCCACGTACTGGCTTTTCTTTTCGCTTACCCTCGTTCGAGGGCAGGAGGATTTGCCAACAAGCGTCACTCCTCCCGGGTCATCTGTTCCGTCTTTGGCCAAGACCTCCACTGCCTCTCTACCAAGCGTTATAACAACACCAAAGTCAAGCGGTCAATCACCGACGGGAGCTGGATCAGAGCCACAATCTCTGCCCATATCATCGGGTGCAACTCCTACGCTATTGCCGATTGTGCCGGGCTCGACACCCAATATAAGTTCCGCCCTACTGTCGGTCATACCTAGCACAATACCCAGTATAACTTCGCCACCTGCATCTACAACCAACCCACCGGCAACGACCCCTCTCACCACCACGGTGTCACATGGTGAAACGGCCCAGATTGCCGCGGCGGCCGTAGCCGCCGGCCTTGTCGTAGTTGGAGGAATAGGCGGCGGCTTCGTCGCGGTTGGGTCGAACAGCCCAATTCCCGTGGCAGCCGGGACGGTGGCGCAGCTTTACAGCAACAGCGACGATATCGACGCTCACGACCAGCCCGAAGTATCGATTATATCAACCATGCAAATCAGTACAACAGCATTGTCGGAAACACCCACACTCACATCAAGCCAGCCTACATCAACTGCGGACCCTCAGATTGCTGAAAGCTATACGGTTGTTATTAAATTAGACGTTGCCAGGGATACAAAGCAACTGGCAGACTTTACATCTTTCCTCACCCCTTTCGCTCAGCCGCCTAGTACGTTTTCAAACTACATGCTAGCTGCTGGTGAAACTTTGCCGCAAACGGTTTTCACTTTGAATACAACCCGCGCCAATGCTTTGAAAATCAGGAAGGATACTAGGGTAAGCAAGGATTGCGGGCATACATCAAGTTGTGGGCGTCTGTCTACCTACTAACCTTAGCCGTACTGCCAATGATAGGTTCTTATGGTTTCCGCCAATAGCGATAGTAAACCTGACAACCCGGGCACTTCAACAGAAGTCTCAAATCCCACCCCAACAGTAATCACCAAAGATGTTAGCGATTACGTCGTACAAGAGTCGAGCGAGAATTATCTACAGGATCTTTCATTACCTTATGATCTTAACGCCGCCGGTTTTAATGGCATGGACATGCCCGGATACGCATACCACGAATCAGCCGGCGAGGGTGTAACTGTCTACGTCGTAGATACGGGTGCTAACCCCCTTCACAACGAATGGAAAAGGTCGCCCGGGACTAAACGATGGATGTTTACAGATAAAAAAGATAAACAACAGTCCGATCCATATGGCCACGGATCTTGCGTATCATCGCTTATATCTGGTTACAAATTTGGTGCTGCCAAAAAAGCCAATTTGGTTATTGTCAAAGTCGGCGGTGAGGCTTCACTCCTCACTGTAATTGGCGCCGTCCTAGCAATTCGCGACGACGTTAAAGATAACAAGCTACAAGGGAAGGCTATTATCAACTTGTCAATGGGTATGGAGTTATCAGTAATCGTACCTGACGATGCGGACGAGGAGGTATTCGACGATGCATCTGATGACGCTGAAGCGATAATGGCAATGGAGCAATTTTACCAACTCGCTTTGGATGAAGACATCGTTTTTGTCACGGCTTCAGGCAATTCACGGAACAAACCCGGTGGAGACGAACACATCAATGCATTTCCGGCCTACCTCTCGCGGAGTATGGACATCATCGCAGTTGGTGCCATTGATGCAACCGGAAAACGATCCGAATATTCTCAGGGCTACCCCGGTGAGCTCGATACCTCGGCCATGGGCAATGTCATATGCGCCGGCAAAACCGGCAACAGGCTTTATCAAGCGGAGGGTACATCGTTCGCGGCTCCGTTGGTAACAGGAGCGATTGCCGTCCTGTTATCCCATCCCGATTACAAGGAACGGCTGCAGGTACCTGGAAAAGTCGCCGCCAACGTTAAGAAGCTGGTCAAGGAGCTCTCGTACACCCGCCGTGGTGGAGATACTCCCGCTATGTGGAATGGCGCCGATGTGTTTACATGCCAGGCTCCGGGCAACACGAAACTTAGGGTTCGTGCCGGAACCTGCGCCATCAACGCTACTTCATCCGTCGTTACGAGAATACCAACAACCACGGCGACTCTACCGGTTTCCACCACGAAGCCCGCAGCTCCTCCAGCGGCCACAACGGCTCCTCCAGCCAAGCCTGAACCTACACCCATCTACACGTTGCAGCAGTCCGCACCGGGCGGATCGGAAACCTGTTACCCTGGGAGCTTCGACGTCAGCATTGGTCGAACCCAGTTCACATACAATTACACTGTAAGTTGCTTTCTATTCTTTTTTTCCTTTGCCACTTGGCGTATTTATCTTGTTGTACTGATTTTTTCTCTCTTCTTTCTTTTACAGCTGGACTCACCCGTGAGTACATTTACCGTACAAACTTCGTCAACCAGCTCGTCACCAGTCGTCATAGCAGGATCTGGAACAGCGGGGAGTGGGACTGGATCATTTTCAATGTCATCCAGCGACATGCCTTTCAAGATCTGCATTAAAAACAATGGCGATAGTCCTGCCAACCTTGATCTGAAGTTCTTTTGATAGTCTAGTGTAGCGGTAGTTGAATTTCAGGTTGCATTTTCTTTCAAATTCATACACACCTCCCATGTGTTTGTATCATGGTACTCGGCACTCGACCTTAACCCCGACTAGAGACGGAGGTAAAGCACGCTGTCACCTTGATGAATACCTAATATGGGAGAAAGGAACGCGGAATGACTTGAGTAGATAGATATATAGATTATGTAATCTTGTCCATGTTGGTATTGTTCCTCGGTACCGTTGCCATTGTTGTCGTCAGCTTTTCCCTGCTTATCATTTCATCTAATTTTAGCGCACGATTACGTTTGTTTCAGTCTTGTAAATATCGATTCAACCGGCCCCTCGGTTTTCCCCTTTTAACTTTTTATTCTCTGGTTCAAAGACTGAGGGTTGCGGCAATCCCGGCAACCTGCCACCATACACTTCCCGAAAAAAAAGTACTAATTAAAAAAAATGACCACGCCGCCAACACTCAGAGTGCGCAGTGCCGAAGATGGTCAAACGGGCGAGGACGAAGCATCCCCTCTGCTGACGACCTTTCCCGACGCCGACTGCCACGAAAATGCCGACGACGACCTCCGCAACCGGCTCGCGCGGGCCGAGGAGCAGCCGCACATCCACCGCAGAGTCGTCGTCGTCGTCATCATCACCACCATCTTCTTCATCGAGCTCGCCCAGGTGATACTGCAGGCCCCGACCAACGCCCTGATGGAGGAAATCATCTGCCGCGAGGCCCTCTCCCTCCCCGCCGCGGGCGCGAGCTCCAAGCCGCTGGCGCTGGCCGACGACCCGCGCTGCAAGGCGCCCGACGTCCAGGGCAGGCTGGCCATGATGCGCGGCTGGCAGCTGGCGCTCGACGCCGTGCCGAGCCTGCTGTGCGCCGTGCCCTACGGCCTGCTGGCAGACCGCATCGGTCGCCGACCCGTCCTGATCATGGCCTTCCTCGGATTGACCCTCGAGTTCTATTGGCAGGCCCTCGTGCTGACCCTCAGCTCCGCCGGCATAATTCCTCTGTGGGCCATCTACTGGGGACCTGCGTTTACCTTTATCGGGGCCTTTAACTGCACAGGCACCGCCATGCTCTTTACGATAATCGGCGACGTCGTCCCGTCCACCGAGCGCGTGGCCGTGTTCTTCCAGGTGACGGTCGCATTCCTGGTCGGCGAGCTGGTCGGTGGCCCGCTGGGGGGCGCGCTGATGGCCGCCGCAGGGCCGTGGGTGCCAGTCGTGGGCTCCCTGGCCTGCGCCTCGCTCAGCTTCGGGCTGGTCTTTCTCGTCCCCGAGACCCTCACGCGCGACGGCGGCGACGACGACGAAAACTACCCGCCGAAACTCACGCTGGCGTCGGCCCGCACCCTCGTGGCCGCCAGCTTCTGCGAGCTCGCCAACTTCATAGCCACGCACCTGCACCTCGCGGCTCTGATCGTGCCCATGGCCTTCTTCGTCCTCGGCCGCTCGGTGCAGGACGCGCTGCTGCAGTACGCCACCAAGCGGTACGGCGTCGGCTGGTCGGACGCGGCGTTCCTGGTCACGGGCCGGAGCGCCACGAACCTGGCCCTCTTCATAGTCGTGTTCCCTTACATCTCGCGCGTGCTGGCCTCGAGCTTCGGGCTGGCCGCGCCCGCCAAGGACCTCCTGATGGCGCGGTGGACGGGCGTGGCGGGCGCCGCGGGCGCGTTCCTGGTCGCCCTGGCGCCGGGAACCACGACCTTTGTGCTGGCGCTGGCCGTCTTCGCCGTCGGCAGCGGCTTCGCCACCGTGCTGCGCAGCCTGCTCAACGCCCTGGTCGATCCGAGCAAGCTGGCCCAGGTCAACAGCCTCGTGTCGCTGGTCGAGCTGGTCGGGGTGTTTGCGGCCGGCCCGCTGATGAGCAAGGCGCTGAGCATCGGGATCGGGCTGGGCGGCGCCTGGGTCGGCCTGCCGTTCTTCGCGGCCGGTGTCAGCCTGTCGCTCAGCGCTGCGATAGTGTGGCTGTACCGGCTGCCGCCGGCGGTGGCGAGGGGGGAGGTTCCGGGAGGGCATGGCTTGTTGGCTGGTGTGGAGTGATTGGGTGCTGGGTGGTTTTCGCGGTAGGCTGGGCCTGTTGAAGATGTAGAAGTAGAGTCAAGTAAGTAGACATCTTGCGCAATTTTACAAGGCATACAGAAGCGGCTTGGGAGGTAGACAGCCATAGTGTTATAGTCCTGGAATTTTCACCGGGTGACGACATGTTGGTATCCGATTTTGCTACGCAATAAAGCATGGAATACTACTAACTAGCTATGAAAGCACAAACTCGCCCTGGGTATCCGTACCGTTACCAGATTATTATTACCTAGTTCTCAACATGTAAAACCACACCAGACTCCAGTCTTTTGACAATCGAAAGCTCCATCACTCAACGCGGATCTTGCGGTACCGAATCACCTCCTCGCCATCCTCATCCGTGATCCTCTCCGCCTCCACCCGGTATCCGCCCAGCTTGGGCCAGAGCTTGGTCCAGAGCGCCCAGTAAATGGCGCCGAGGATCAAAACGCCGACACCAACGATGGGGAAGACGTAGTACGGGTATCCGTCCTCGTTCCAGCTCGACTCGGGCGGGATGAAGGGCACCAGGGCCAGGAAGGCGTTGGCCAGCAGGTAGATGACGGTGATGGGCAGGTACGTGTGCCATGGGCTGGACCAGTTCTCCTTCTTGCTGAACTGCAGGTAGATGAGACCGGCCGCGACAAAGGCGTTGATCCAGGCGCCCGGGTAAGTGTACAGGTTGACGATGAAGTTGTAGGCAGCTCCCGGCGGCGGGGCGAGCAGGACAATGACCGTGACGATCCAGTGCAGGAAGAGGGCGGCGGCCGGGGTGCCAAAGGGCTTGGTCGAGGCCCAGAAGCGGCTGAAGGGCAGGAGTCCCTCCTTTCCGAACTCCTGGTTGAGGCGGGCGTGGGCGTAGCTCACGGCCAAGACGTTCCCGAGGTTGGAGAGGGCGACAAAGGCGGGGAGCGCCGTGGCGCCAGCCGAAACACCGAAAACGTTGCGGAAGAAGATGCCGGCAACAATGACCTCGGACTTGGCGAGGTCCGACTTGGGGATTGCGGCAAAGTAGGCGACGTTGGCGAGGATGTAGAGGACGGTGACGCCGCCGACGGCCAGGGGCACGGCGACGGCCAGCGTCTTGCGCGGGTTCTTGAGCTCACCGACGACGTAGTTTGCGTTCTCCCAGCCCTTGTAGCTGTAGATGATGTTGAGGAGCGCGTTGGAGTAGGCGTAGGCTCCGCCTCCGGAGTATCCGTCACCCTCCTCGACCGCAAAGGCGTTGTCGAAGTTGCGAGGGTCGTCAACCAGCCTGTGGCCGGCAAGGGCGGCGAAGCCGGAAAACACAATGAACAGGAGGATGACGACCTTGAAGACGCCGAGGACATTGAACAGGCGGATTCCCCACTTGGGCGCGACGACGTGGATTCCGATGCCAAAGGTGACGCAGGCGACGGCGATGCCGCGGGCCTGCCAGTTGTCGGGGGTGATCTCGCCGAGGCCGCCGGCGGCGAAGAGAACGTAGCGGCCGAAGGCTAGCGCGTTGCCCGATGAGAAACCGAGGAGGATCATCTGGGCAGCGAGGACGCAGGAGGCCAGGTACCGCGGGTGGCGGTAGGCTCGCTCCAGGTAGTTCTTTTCACCACCTGACCGGGGGATGGCCAGGCCAAACTCCATAAAGACTGAGATTCCAGCAAAGGTAAGGATGCCACCGACAACCCAGAGCATCAGGGAGATGCCGACGGAGCCGGTTGCGGCAAAGATGGACGAGGGGGTGGAGAAAACTAGCGGGTTCGTTAGATGGAGCGGGCGGATGGATCTCCGATATACATATAAGCTTAAGACTTACTTCCAGTGCCGATCATCTTGTTCAGGATAAGGAAGACGGCGCCGGTGACTCCAAGCTTCTGCTTCTCGTCGACGTGGAACTTGGCGACCTCGGTGTCAGAGTCGGTAGCGTTGACAACATCGCTGCTGAAGAGGTGGTTGCCCCGATCCTTGCCGGTCGGGGAGTCGCCATTGTAGTGGTCGTCGCCTTTGGCGGTCGGAGACGACATGACTGCGGGTAGGTCGGGTGCAGCCAACTATGTAGCTGGCTTTGTCTGGTGTCTCGACGGCCCTCGAGAGACTTTGCGACACCTCAATCCGGCGCGAGACAGATAAGAGATGAAGAAGAAGCAAAGCTCGGATGGACTTCACCCGGTACAAATTGGGGGTTTGGAGAAGAGGCGGCATGATGGCTTTTATGGTTGCAGCCGCATGCAACCTGACAGCCAGACAGGTACAAGTCTGGTCCTGAGGGTCCCTCCTAAAAGAGACCCTGGTGGCAAGATCAGCAGGGAATCATGAAATTCTTCCTTCCTTCCATGCAGTAGTTTGGGTTGCAGGAGAAAAAAAAAGACGACGGGGTGGATCACGGGATGGAAGCCTCCCACGCACGCAATCGACCAGTGGCTTGACGCAAATAGTTGCAACGGGAAGGTGCCTAAGCTGTCGAGTAGTGGTTATTGGTCACTGTTCCTCGTTCGGGCCTTCTAATGTGCGGCGTGGCGCTTGGCGCTTGGCTGCCAAGGGAGGAGGTTTAAAAGGAGGTAGTGGGTGAGGCTTATACATAGTTTAGTAGTAGTTGTATTCTTGTACCCAAATTCAAAATAAAGGTATAGGTCCACTATCTATAGTACCTGACTAGATATTGTATCTACAGTATCTACCTACAGTACCTACACCTTGAATCATATATTCAGTCAGATATGGTATTACAACTCGACTTCCATTAATTACTTCAATACTTGACTTCAACATCTTTCTGGTCAGGCCTACACTTGATGCACTTCCTCACACAAACTTCGGCCAACCCTCCCCGAGAAGCTTCATCCCAGCGACCAAGCATCAAGGTTTTCCATCCTATGGTGGTGGGCTAGATTGCTTGGCGTCGATTGCGTGATCGGCTACCCATGTTCTGAGGTCTTTCATCATCACCGAAGCCTGCCTGCCACATTTTGCTGAATATAGTGTTTTTTTTTTCACTGCGCTGAAGAATTTCTATTTATGCGAATGGTGACGAGGAAGCATATTTTGCTTTCAACCGTCGAATTTTATCTTCTTTTTGCTTCGTCTGTGTAGCAACAAAGAACATAATTATACAAGCTACAGTACTTACTTATCCAAGCGACCAAAACCTTGAGCTGTTTGCAGTCGATGAGCCACTGCGACTGGTCACCAACCAGACCATATGGCGCAATGTCATGCACCACGTCCCCTTCGACGTCTAGGCATCCAGCGGCCAGGCTGACCGACGCGACGAGTTCGCCTGCCCATTGAGCAAACAGCCGTCGTCATGTTCCAGCCGCATATGGCGTCAGTTCAGGTCCTTTGTACATGACCGCTGTGTCTTGTCGAAAAGGGGCAATCGGCCGCCGGTGCGCCTCAAATCCCATCACCAGGATCACCGCCAAGCGGTTGGTAAATGTGATGCCCGAGATAAGTAGGAGACATGGCCGAACCTCTGACCAGAAAAGGGGAGGATGTGAGCATCGAAGGCCCGATGCTAGCCATGCTCGGATGAGCCAGTCTCCGCGGGGGTTCTTCAAACCGAGCTTGCTCGGTATTTTCACGAACTAGGTGCATCGAGCCCTTGCACATTCATCACACTTGGAATAGCCATCACATGCGAACACTCGAGATCCCATCGTTACCCAGATTCGATACACCAACAAGCGTCGTCTACCCCGAATACCGCCATACCGATCCGCTTCACACCTTATTCCGCCAAGCGACCAACATGATGACTGCATGTAGTGGCAAATCAGCAGTGGACGTGAACGATGCGCAAGCCGAAAGGCCACCCAAGCTACTCGACGTCTCGATCCGCATTTCGTTTACGAGCTTCACGCACGCTGGCATGAGCCTAGCATCCGGAGGAGGGAGTCGGGTGCTAGGGGGAACTGGGACATGAGGACTACTGCGGTGCTGCTAAGCACGATAGAGAATGGTGAAATGGCCGCCCCTAGTAGCAAAGTAACCATGAGGGCGAGAGGTTTCTAGTCAATCTAACGCGAAGGTGATGCCGGGACTACTGGTCCCTTAGAAAGAGGTCTCTGCAATCGGGAAGAATGCCCGTGTGAAGTATTTTGGCTTGACACAGCTTGGTAGTCGATCGGCCTATTCGTGACACTGCCCTGGTCATTTTATGGCCTCATAGACCGCCGCGACCAGAGAGAGCCCCGGATCGCCGCAGGACACCCGCATCCTACCGGGACAGCCAGTCCCCTAGTTAGAGAGGTCTTTGCACGCGAGAGATGGCCCTGGCGCACGGGAATCGCGCGTTACCCGGGGGAGGTCTTTTTGTTCTTGACCGTAGATCGGGGGACGAAGGTTGTCTTATTGTCACATTGAGAGGTTGGAGAATGGCGAGGCGGGGAATATGTAAGCAGCGGCACGGGCAAAAGCTGGGATTCCGGATCACGATTGTGGGGATTGCATCAGGGGGGGAAGTTGAAGTCGGTGTGCACATGATTGCTTGGTACTCTATTTGTATTTGAGAGGTTGGTTCGGCTGCCAAGGCCTGTTTCGACGACAAGCGGTCTACGAGCGCGTTGGGACTGGTGGTCTACCGTTGCGGACGTCGAGTAACATGGCAGGCAGGCAGGCACAAAAAGGGCGTCGTCGATGCGGGAAGATCACAAATCGCCTTCATAAGACGAGACAGACCTATGGACTCTGATCTTGCAGGTCATCAGGCCACGGGCCGATCCCTATTTGTGGAGTGTCGGGATACAGCTTGCCAACACCCACGTCCCCAAGACCAAACCAAGGAATCACGCACACTTACACTCTTGTTTTGATGCTTCTTAATATTTCAGGAGGCCGGCATCGTAGCCGAAACATCGGCTACCCTGCCGCGTCGAACGTTCCCGGAATTGATTTTTGACCTGGACCGGGGGCCCCCTACCCCCTGTCTCCCTGCCGGTTTTCTCCACCACTCGGACGGTTGGTATTTTGTTCCTAGCTCTCGATAGCTGGTACGGTAGAGCATTCCCAGCTCCGTATTGCTTGGGAGAGCATGCTGAAGCTGAAGCTGCTGTAATGGTGCTGAACACAGTCGAGTTATGAAGCATGCGGCATATTCTCTTTCTCCATGTGCATCTAGCACTGACCTCGGCCAGTTTTGTTTCAACGGTCCCCCACGGACAGACGTCCACATCCAGCCTTGGTGTAGAAGTACTGATGCATCCAGGGTGGAGTAGATCGAAATTGGGCAGCCATCACAGCCTTTGGGATTTCTTCCTTTTCGTCCTTTCCAACGACTTTCCCCACCACTAAAGTGACAGGCCCGACTCGGACACAAAGTCCAGTGCGTTTTACTTGCCTACCACGCCATTTTGTGTACTGTAGTCTGCAGCCAGACGGACTTGACAAAAGTGCGACATCCTCAGTTCGCCTGAAAGAAACCGAGTGGAGAGCCTTCCCGCGCATGTTTTGGGCTGATCTCGGCTGCACATCACACACCGTAAGCCGTGGCATTATATGAGATCTGCCATGCAAGTGCTTTATTTTAGAATGAGCATTCCCCTTTTCGGACCTAAGCGGGCCTGATGTTTTTCTTCTGGAAGGTGGGGAGACTGTTTGTCTGCTTTTCAAAGCTGTCGACTTCTTATCTGTCTGGCTAGAGCACATACGATACGATATACGTTGGACAAGAAAAGAGCGTGAGATGTATCTCCCGACCTTTGAGATACACATAGGTTTTCAGACTTAGCAGCCATGAATCTGTCCATCCTCTTCCCCTCCGCCTGCGCCCACGCCTTTTTCGCATATCACGGCGCCATTCCCCTCGAATTACCACATCTCGATAACCCCTGCCCACCGTTATGCAGCAAGGGGGAGGGCTTTCGCGTCGTTGATCGACCCCATAGCCAAGGGTCCCAAGGAAGAAGAGAAGGGGAAATTCGGATCCCCTCACGAACCAGATCCACACTCTTTTTGTTCCTTCCTCATCTCCCTCTCTCTCTCTGTGAGGAGGTGGTGTGTGGTTGCGTGGTGTTGTACGGTTCTCCTACCCCTGAATCGAATACCCACCAACAATCCCATGCATGGTGCAGGACGCCCCCGGGGGAGATGGCAGGGCGGAGCGAGTCCACTTTGGAACAGACGGATGGCATGAAGGTTCGTTTACTCGTGATTTTGTTCCCGGTGTTTGCGTGGTTAACCCTTTTTGTGCTCGTCGTCGGCAGGCTCCTGTGTTTTCTTTGTATACTATCCTGGCGATTGTTGACAATCACTGCCGTCTCTCTCTCTTTTTGTTTTGTGTTTCTTGTTTACACAGCCCCCTTTTTGCCGTTTCTTCAATCCCCTTGATTTGCTGGCCAGCTGAGGGTGTCCTTTTTGTGATAGCTGACGACCGGTGGGAAAAAAAGTTTGTTTGTCCATTCTTTTCGACATTCTTTTTGTTTGTTTGTTGGTTGCATCTAGCTTTGCAACTCGACGTCTCTGGCCACAACAGTCCAGTCCATTCCTTAAGTTTTCTTTCCAGCGCCAAACGCCTAGACACCGATCCGAAAAGGCTTCCATATACCCTATTGCTTTTTCACGTCGCTCGCAAACCCGACAAATACCTCCTTCGAAACGTTTTTATCAAAAATAAAGTCGACGACCGCGACGAGAAACACGCGTCCTATCCAAACCTTGCTTGGTTCTTGCTTCCTTTTCCACCACGAGAGAGAGAAAGGAATACCCTTACAAAAAAAGAAAGTCTGGGATATCCGTGCAAAGAAAGATCCAGGCCCGGTCTGCAAGACAACAAAGCTGGGCCAGCGTTGCAGACAAAAGTCCACACATCCAGGTTTTTAAGAGGGACGAGGGAGCAAATCGTCGTCCCTCCTCTTGTCTAATTTTTATTTCATGATACCCAAATAATCGCACTCGAAAAGAACTTCAAAATGGTGTCCTTTTTCGGTATCGGGAGGAAAAAGTAAGTCGTGGCCGATGTTTTCTCCATCCCCGAGAAGCAACAAGAAATAAGCCACAAACACACCCTCGAACAAAAAGAAGCCACCAAAGCTAACTCCCAATCTGCAATCCAGGAAATCCTCCCAGGACACCACAAGCTCCCTCCCCAGGACGACAGCAGCAGTAGCGGCAGCCGCCGCGGTGCACGTGGCCTCGGCCCCGGCAGCGTGGATGCGGATCATGCCAGAAGACAACAATAGCAGGCTCAACATTGACACCGAAAGCTTCCGCGACATCCCCCGCCCGCCGGCCATGAGCCCGCGGCCCGGCACCTCGGCCTCGATGCGCTCCAACACGTCCCCCTTGCCCTTCTCGCCCGTCGACGGAGGGCTGTACAGCTTCCCGCCGCGTGGCGACAGCAGGTGCAGCAACCGGCCGCGGGCCGATAGCCACGCGCTGCCGCGACCCGACGCCTTCAGCGGCATGCGTCTCAACAACGGCAGCTCGTCAAGCCTGGCGCGGCCGCCCGCCGCCGCCCTGGGAGCCCTGGTGACGTCCAGGCCAGGCACGTCGCACGGAGAAGAGCGCTCAAGGCAGTGGATTAGCCCGATCGACGTGCAAGTCGGCCGCAACGCCAATTTCCCGGTCTCGCCCAGGTCGCCCAAGATCCTCATCGACAGCCAGCAACAGCAGCAGCAGCAGCAGCTCCGGAGGGCGGAGAGCGCAGGCGGAGCCGTGAACCCCAGGGACGTGGTCATCACGCAGATCAACAGTTCGAGCCCGCCGCTGCTTTCGCCGCTCGAGGGTCTTTCCGGCCTGCCGCCGACTGGGGCGTTGCCTTCGCCACCCAGGTCGGTCAAGGGCAGCAGGGACGAGGGGTTGAAGCCGATGACGACACCTGCGGCACTGCCGTCACCAGCACTGTCCAGCGAAGAGATCACTGCGCCAAACAGCCGCAGTGGAAGTGGGAGCGAATATACAGCGGACGTGGCGGAAAAAAGCGGTGTGGCGTCCATCCCCAAGCCGTTCGGGGTGGTGATCCAAAACGTCTCCGCCAAGAGGGACACCCTCACTACCAGCTCCTCGAGACAGCAGAGCCTGAGCATGACGATAGAGGCATTTGAGAAATCGCTGCTCACGGCGCAGCAGGAGAGCGAACACAGGGCCAAGCTGGGGGGCACGCCTGTTCAGCTGCGGGCCGGCACACCCGATGGTGACGGGAGCAGGAGCAGCAGCAGAACGGGCATGAGGCTTAACACCTCAGGGCTGGGCATCTCGTCTGGGCCATCGACAGCTCCCGTATCGCCCCTGCGGGAGCAAAGGCCATATCCTGCTTCCAACATGGGCCCGAACTCCCGGTCTCAAAGCCCGATGAGCATGCGAGGACCGCCTCCAAGCGGACCTCTGCCATCACCAAATCACAGAGCCGTCGGCCAGCGCCCAATTCCCCCGTTCGCTGGCCGTCCACGACCGCAGAGCCCGATGGGATTGGGTCCCAGGCCGGAGAGTCCAATGCGCCTGCCACCTCTCCAAAACCCGGCGTCCAGGTCACAGAGCCCGATGGGATGGGGCCCGCAGTCGCAGCAGCAGAAGCAGCAGCAGCAGCAAATACAAAGACAACCACAGCAAACACAGCTCCGGAGCCCTGTACGGGCCAACGGACCCCAGCGGCCGACGGTGATCAATCCCTACGCCGACAGCCCCGGGCCAGAAACTCCCGTCAGTCCCACCCGCGCAGGACAGCCGCCGTTCGCCAAGGACCCGAGCACCCCCCACAGCGCGCAGTATTCGCCGCAGTTTGACCTCGAGATCCACCGTCCGCTGCCAGGCCTCGACAGCCCCAAAATCGATTTTGAAGCGGGGCCAGGTCCCATGGTCTCGACTGGCCCGGTGGGCGCCATGATGCGCGCAGGGCCAATGGCCGGCGTTTCGACCGCACCTACGAGTCCCGTGGGGCGCGGGCCGACCGGTCCGCTGCCTCGAAGACCCGGGATGGACCAGCAAGGCGGATTGATGCCGCGGTCCAACTCGGACCGGGACGTCCTCCGTGGGCCGCCAAAGGCCGCAATGGGGGCGCACCGAGGAATGAATTTCCAGTCGCAGACTCCGCTGGCGTCCCCTCTACGGCCGCCGGCAAAGATTGAATCTCGACCACGAGACAACACGCCACAGCCCCTCGTCCTGTCGCCCAGGCCACCAGCACTCGCGCCCCAGCCCTCCCCGGCACCGCTCTCGGCCCAGAGGCATCAGCAACAGCACTCTCTGGAGCTGAGCTGGAGCTTCTCCAAGGAAGGTGCGGACGCCACAAAGTCGGCCAACAAGTTCGCAGCCCCGCTGCCCAGCCCGCTATTTGCCAGCCGGCCCGGCGAGAGGCCGCTCGACAGCGTCGCGATACCGAGCAGCATCAGCCACAACGTCAGCCGCAGCAACAGCGGGAACACCAGGGGCCAAAACCTCCAGGTGCCTTCCCGCGGGCCGAGCCCAGCCCCGAGCCCGACCAAGTTCCCCTTCAACGACGGCAAGGACCACGACAACGACGAGGACGTGCTCAGCGGTCCTCCGACGCCCGACTCGACAAGCTGGCCGCTGCCGTCCTCGTCGCCTGGACTGGGTCACCTGCAGCCACCGCCGCCGCGGTCCCGCAGCGCCAGCGCCGAGAGCCAGTGGAACAACGGCGGCGACGGCATCACGGTCGTCAAGACCACCAACAACATCCACGGCGGCAGCGGTGGTGGCAGCGGCAGCCACTTCAAGCAGAGCCACGCCGTCAACGACAGCCTAGGAAGCAACCGGTCGCGCGACAGCCCGTCACGGCCGCCGCGGGCCAAGGTCCCTGCGCCGCTGAACCTCTTCAGTGCGCAACAGTACGCCGAGGTAATCGGGCACGCGGGCCCGTACACGCCCAGCCCGACGCGGAGCATGACGACGCCGATAGCGGCGTGTGATGCGGCGGCTATGAGTGCGGGCAGCGGCGGTGACAAGGCCACGGCGCTGCCGCAGCAGTTTCAACAGCAGAACCAGCACCAGCACCATCCGGGGGCCATTGGGATGGCCAGGGGGCTGAGCCTGGTTCATGAGCAGCAACACCTGTGGGGGGAGCACCAGCAGCAGTTGCCGGCGGAGGGCGGGCCCAGGAGGCCAAATCACGGACTGGAGGCGCCGACTGGCATTGCCGATCGATTCGGGACGGGATTTATTTGATAGCAAGGACGAGATATACCCAGGGACATGCGGTGTTATCTGATGGGATTTGTTTTATCCTCTTTTCCTCTTTTTGTTCCATTTGTCTGGGGTTCAGGTAATAAATAATGTAATCTGGGACTTTTTTCCGTCCTTATTCGTTTCTTTTGGTCGTAATGGTTGAAGCCATCCATCCGCTTTGCTTGGTGACTTTGGGCTGGGAGCCATTGACGCCTCGGGGGACGTAGGTGTCGTTTGGGCGAGGGGCTGAGGGCTGGCTGGCAGCGATCCCAGGAGGATACCTGACTTGGAGCACGGGTGGTCAGCTGGTGTGGAAATCGACGAGACAAAAAGGTGGTCATGATCTTGTTGCCGTTGAAATTGACAAAAAGAAACCCGCTCGAGGCCTGCTGCTGCCCCCCAAGAGAGCAGCTGAGCCGGCGATGCTTGGCGAGGGTGATGCCGCCGCATTAGCGCCTGCTACTCGCCGGTTTTCAGAGCTAGAGCTGTCCAGGCCACCCCCACCATTGGCGGTTGCCCCGCTCGCCGCTGCATTATGATTTGAAGGATACACCTCCCCCACCTGAGAAGCTACCCAAATCGGGCGTTTTGGGTTGCATGCAAGAAAAAAAGAGAAAATCAGCACTGAAAAAAAAACCCACACTACCGCCACCCTTAAAAGACACCAACCACAACCACCGGACCACGCCCTCGGGAACGCTGCGGGTGGGAAAAAAAAGGGGAGATATATTAGAGAGTCTCCCGCTCGTCTCCTTAGCTGAAGATGTAGCTTTCGACTTTAGCTTTAGTCCTTATCTCAACGTTTGGCTTGCCCCCAGGCACTATCTAGTGCTTGTTTATATACCTCCGCCCCCCTGTCTACCCCCTCCTACATGTCACACATCCTCATCGCCATCCTCTTCTCATCATCATATCTCGCGGTGCTATTCATGTGCCGTCCCGCCTGGACATAGAACTGTCAGCAAGCGACTTGCAGTCTTTGCGCTTTGCTGTGGGGGGAGAGAAAGACTTGAAAGTAAAAAATCATTGACAAAAGAAACCTTTGAACATACCTGGTCTGGCCGTCTGCCTTCATTGCAAACAAGACCTAGTAAAACCTGGGCTGCTCGACGCTGGATATCCGCCCAAGGCCGCCCCTAGCCAACATGGGTGCCCAAAATGACGACGCGGCCACCAAGGCCGTCGGCACCACCGACGTGCACACCCCGACCCGCGACTCTGCTGAGAACGCGCCGGCCGCCACCGACGCCGAAGCTGTCGCCGTCGCTCAGGCCCTGCACCAGATCGAGAACCGTGGCGTCCGCTGGTACTCATACATGACCACGCTCGACTTCTGGATCGTCCTTGCGCTCGGCCAGGTCCTGGCCCTGTGCATCACCGCCACCAGCACCTTCAGCCAGCTGCTCGCCAACGCCGAGGTGTCGATCCCGGCCTTCCAGACTATCTTCAACTACGTACTGCTGAGCCTCATCTACTTCCCCTACACGCTCTTCAAGTACGGGCCCTACAAGCTCGGCAAGATCTGGCTTAAGGACGGCTGGAAGTACTTCATCCTCAGCATTCTCGACGTCGAGGGCAACTACTTTACCGTCCTGGCCTACCGCTACACCAATCTGCTGTCGATCCAGCTCATCAACTTCTGGGCCATCGTCGTCGTCGTGCTGCTGTCCTTCTTCGCCCTGAGGGTCCGCTACCGGCCCTTCCAGATCGCGGGTATCCTCGTCGCCTGCGGCGGTATGGGCTTGCTCATCGGGTCCGACTACATAGACGGCAGGAGCACCTACATGGGCGAGGACATGCTCAAGGGCGACATGTTCGCCCTCGCCGGCTCGACCTGCTACGGCCTCAGCAACGTCTTTGAGGAGTGGCTGGTCAGCCGCCGGCCCGTGTACGAGGTGCTCTCCTTCATTGGCATCTTCGGCGTCATCATCAACGGCGTGCAGGCCGCCATCCTGGACCGGCAGCAGTTCGAGACCGCCGTGTGGAGCCCCGAAGTCGGCGGTTACCTGGCTGGCTTCACCCTGGCCCTGACCATCTTCTACTCGCTCGTGCCGCTCGTGCTGCGCATGGCCAGCGCCGCCTTTTACAACATCAGCCTGCTCACCTCGAGCTTCTGGGGCGTCATCATCGTCATCCACCTGTTCCAGGACCCCATCCCGAACCTCTACCCCGTCTCGTTCGTCCTCATCCTGCTCGGCCTGCTCGTCTACTTCTTGTCCGGGAGCGCCCTGGGCGAGAGCAAGAAGCCGTGGCTGGGCGACAGCCAGGAGGACGGCGTGGCGGGGCTGGGGACGGCCAAGCTCAAGGCGTTGAACCTGGCCTGGAAGCAGGGCCTGACGGGGACGGGGGCCGATAATGCCAGGGTTGTTTAGGCTGGTGCTGATGCTGGTGCTGATGCTGGTCCTGGCTTGGAGTTGCGAGTGTTTGGTTGATGTGGTGGCGATTACGATGTTGAAGCTTTATACCATAATATAACAGAGTTTTAAGCTCAGTCTAAGCTAAACGCCGTCATTTGCTGCACAAGACTGCCCATCAGTGCCCGTGGCTCAGTTATCGGTGTACAAGGAAAGTTATTGAGATGAGTGCGCTGCCAACCAGCCATGCCATGAGTCGGCCAATGACAGCCCAATGAAGCACCGTCAAGCAGGATGGATGTCCATTCCAGTTTCCAGAAGCACTTGATGAACCTGCTATCGGGTAGCTGCTGCGGCCCGCAAGCACCCGAAGTAGCACAACAAAACGGTGTGGACCGGCTACCTGTATGCAACTCAAAACATCAACCATTGTTTCTTAGCACTCATACCGCTGGGAATACAAACACGGCGGTGAACAAACAAAAGGGTCCTGGCA
>JARHUK010002744.1:0-10081 GCA_031001725.1 Pseudopyricularia javanii | reverse complement strand
CCCCTGTTCAACAAAAGACTAGGCAACTAGCTCACGAGGTAAACTGACTATAGCATAGCAGATCCGCGGGAAGCATGCCCACGCGTCCTACGGGAAACTAGTGGCGCGGAAGCTGCTCGGTCCAGCCGACGGCGACAAAATTACAGATTTAGGCACATGCAAAAGCTTGACAAGCGGCAGGGACAGTGCCACTGGCGCAACGGCCGGGAATGGGCTATCAGGACATGACATCACCGCAAGCCAGCAGATCTCGCCGCCATGGGGCCGATCGGGCAAACGGCCGTGATGGTGTTCTTCAGCACCAGGCCCTGTCGCAGAGGGATCCCGGCAGACCCCAAAGCCAATGCACAGATAAGACCACATCCACCAGCTGGCAAAAGGCCAAAGACGTCACGGAACAGCGACCCCGACTGCTGAAGCACCAGGTCCAACTTTCGGACGGCAGCATCGTCGTCCCTCAGCGGCGTTCGTCGCTAGCCGAGCTTCGCGGCCTGGTCAATCGCCAGGACCGACCTCAACATCGCCGTCGGCCCGGAAGCCCTCGCGACGACGCACACAACGCCAAGTGGGACATTGAACCTTCGACGGGCGAGGTCGAGGCCGCCGAACGGATCCTGAAGCGTGTGGCCATGGCCGGTTGGCAAGGACAAGGGGGCATGCTAGAGCAGCGGGGACGACAGCAAACTTCAAAGCAGCTCACGTCGCCCACGCGGCCCGACGAACAGGTCACCTTTGTCAAGCGACTTTCCACGACATCCCCTTCCGTCCCCAAGCCACGACGTATCATCCGGGAAGACTCATTTGAGAAGACCCCGCAAGATGAAAACGACGCCAGCCGCGCAAGAGGGAGGAGCATGCCCAGGGATAGCCAAGAGAACCACCGTCCACGGCGACCGAGCTCGCACAGCACCGGCACCCAGAAGCACATCCAACACCCGGCCCTTGAGCCACTGCATGAGACCAGCCTCCACAGTCAAGACAGAATATCGCCGGTTCTGGACCATGTGCGTCTCTACGAAGACGCTCCAAGCGACGATGTTTATCCCTGGATAGGACCTAGAAAGCCTCTACCGAGCGACCGTGATCACTCACGTCCTAGCACCTCCCACAACTTTTCGAACTTTGATGGCTCTTACCTCGACGAGATGCCCAGCCAGTTCCAGACCAGCATTTTGCGGAACGATATACCCCGCAGGAGGAGCTCGACCAAGACAAGTGGGAACACGGCCAGCAGCGCCGGCAGCTTGCATGGCCGTCTCAACGACCCGACCGCGGGCCAGCGGCAGCCCAGCGTACCGCGGCGGACGCATAGTGATGATGGGGGCTCTGCCATACGAGAGGCCTCTTCGCGCCCCAGAGTGTCGGAGGGGAAGGGCAGCACCACAACGGGCGGGTCAGCGCGGATGCATGACTTCTTTGGGCCCAGCGTATACCAGGACGTGCTGCAAAACCCGATCACGGCATACCAGCTCCTTAAGTTCACCGAAAGCAGGCTTTGCGGGGAGAACATTGACTTTTTGCAAAAAGGTAGGCGACTCTTTACTTGCCCATTCTCCCAGTACCTACCAAAAAAAGTCAGAACTGATAAAATCCTTTTCTCTTCTCGTAGTCGACCAATACAACCGCAACCTCAACGACCTCCTCCGCACCGTCTCCAACATCCAACAAGACTACGTCTCGGACAGCTCGCCCAACCAGGTCAACCTCCAAGGCCCCGTGCTGACCAAGCTGCACAACGACATCCACACCCTCGTAACGCAGACGATCCCTTGCATGGAGAAGATCTTCACAGGCGCCCAGCGCGAGGTCGAGGAGCTCGTCTACGCCGACGTCTATCCGGCCTTTGTCCGGCATCAGCTCGCCCTGTCGACGGGGCGGGCGTTGGCCCGCGACCGGTCCCGCTACCAGGGGCTCGGTGACTGCTTCACGCTGACGGACCCGCGCAGGGCCGACAACCCCATCGTCTTTGCCAGCGAGGGCTTCGTGTCGCTTACGGGGTACCCGCTTGAGGACATCATACCGAGGAACTGTCGGTTCCTGCAGGGCAAGAGGACGGAGAGGGAGGCGGTGCGGAGGGTGCGGACTGCGATTAGGGAGAGGAAGGAGGTTGTCGAGCTGATTCTCAACTACAAGAAGAGCGGGGAGCCGTTTTGGAATCTTTTGTACTGTGGTAGGCTTGCCTCCTGTGACTTTCGTATCGTCCTCCTCCGACCAGGGAACTAACTACGCTCCTTGCATCAACTAGCACCCCTCCTCGACGGACAGGGCGAGCCGGCCTTCTACATCGGCGGGCAGGTCAATTGCTCCACGACGATCCACAGCAGCGTAGACGTGATGCGCGTGCTGTCCACGTCGTCGGACTCCTCCGACACCGACGCCCCCGCCGACGACCCGACGACCACCTCCCCAGGGCCGCCGCACCCGTCAACCCCGGTGCCGCCTCCGCGCAAGTCGAGCGCCCGAAAGGTCCTCCTCAAGGCCCTCGGCGTGCGCACCTCAAACGATGAAGAGCACTCGCCTGCACCGCCGGGCGAGTGCGAGGCGGGCGTGGCGCATAGGATCCTGCGCCGGATGGAGGGGCAGGATGTGGCCGGGCAGATGAGGGAGTTTTACACTGCGTATTCCAAGGTAGGACGCATTGCTGGACATTCTGCCACAAAAGTCAATTCACAAACCGGACCCTTGCTGACCCGCGTGTAACCCCGTCCTTCTAGTACATCGTCATTGACGCGTCGTTCAAGATCCGCTTCTTCAGCGCCGGCATGCTCGCCATGCTGCACCCGCCCAACAGGATCGACGAGGCGGCGGGGACGGACGTCTTCCGCTTCCTACAACAGCACACGCTGTCCCCGGGCCTCGCCGCTGCGGCTCAGATCAAGGGGGCGGGCGCGTCGTCTTCGCCATTGGTCCTGCCGCCGCCGCCGCCGCAGCCGCCCAGCACGTACAAGAACAGGGTACGGGCGGCGCTGCGGGCCGGCAGCGCCATCAGCATCCAGGTGCGGCTACAGACGAGGCGAAGCTCGGCCTTTAGGGGCGACGAGGCCTTTGCGGCGCACTGGACGCCGCTAAAGGACGCCAAGGGGGCGGTTTGCTGGATAGTTTTGGCACTGGGGGCTTTTTTGGGGGACTCGAGTTAGGGATGGGCTGTGGCGTGACTTCAGAACTTGAGAAGGCGGCCATATTGACGGGCGAAAAGTCTGCGTCTGCGAGTTTGGTCGGCATATTGTTCGGAAGGATATCTGTGCGAGGAAACGGATAATGGGCTTCTTTTTGCCGGCTGAAAAAGGCCAGTTGAAGTCGATGCGACTGAGAAATAATGGATAATGGTATCTCGTCGTGGTGGTATCTACAGAGAATAATGAGCTGATCCCCGCTCGAATAGCACATTAATAACATCAAATTCTTTGTACAATAATCAAGTATTTGTGAAGCACAGTGAGAAGGTGTTGTCGCAATATCCATCCACCTACCCACGTAAGGAGACAAATATCGAGCTTCCCAGTGGACTGTAGTAGCGTGGTAGGCAAATGTTTGGTCAGAGATCACTCAGCATCCCTAACAAGGTTGAGAGAAAAAGGACACATGGCTTCAGCATTGAGTTCGGCTGAAAGATCAGACAAGGCTAAGTAGGCTGATGTATACCCCAAATACTTTGTAGTTAGGTTTTTGGGCACTGCTGGTAATATAACAAGTCTCTGAAATCTTGATTGATCTAGGCCTAGATCAAAGCCCATAAAGCCCATCCTGGACTTCAGCTTAGAGATGACATTTGTCATCAAGTTGGGAGTAGACTGTGAAGGGGTTAAAACGATGACTATCAAGGCCCTTGCAAATAGCAGCTTCATGTTCCTCTCTCATTGAAGGGCACAGGACTGCCAACGTCTCCCGGAACGATATGAAAGCAAAAGTCGAAATTGACTTGAATATGGTTTTTATGCCCACAGAGTCCCTGCAGAACTGTCCGGAACATGTGTGATGCTCTGGCTCTGCTTGCTCGCTGGTCAAATCTTTGGCTTTCAAAGACAGCTTTGATATCCAATCGAAATGAAAACAACTAGGTAGACATGCATGAATGACCTGACAATGGTATGGCACTAGGTGAAAAGGAGGTGCGTACTAAAAGGATTCAAAAGTCTTTATACATTAACTCAGTGTAGAATCCCGAGAGCTGCAACATATGGCTTCTATGCTCTCACTATCTCAAGCTTTGCTACTGTTACTTCATGTCGACATTGTCTGAGTCTCTGTCGAGGTTGATGAACGCTCTTGTTTTCTGCGATAGAAGAGATATGAAGTTGGAGCTCATATGGATTATAAAATGAGCTGAGCTATATTTGCGTGCTCTTCTCCTTTTCCACTTCAATCTCTCGCATCCTCGCCACGCAATCTTTCGCAATATCGCGCGTGGCCCGCTCAAGCTCCTCGGTCTCCGACACCTCCTCAAGTCGCTTGCGCCAAAAGTCCCAGCGCTCCATGCAAAACCCCCTCCCGACACCAAAGTTATTGTCCATGTTCTCTCCCGGCACGTCGCACGGGAAGGTCGAACCGGCTTTGCAAGCGTCGTAGAATGCGACACCGCAGATGTCGATCCAGGGGTGCACAAAGAGGATGGTGTAGTTGAGCTGGCGCGCGGACTTGGCGGTCTCGATGTACTTGGGCTCGTCGTTATCTTCCTCATCATCATCGTCGTCGTCGTCCTCATCATCTGCAAAGGCGTACGTCATAGATTTGGGGTCCCAGGGCGTGGTTTCCAAAATCTCTCGCAGGACAAGGGCACCGCGTTCGAGCCAGGATGACAGGTGCTTCATGGCGTCGTCTGAGCCCGGGCCAGAGAGCCCCCGAGATGTCAACTTGGCCATGAAGGTCTCGGCCAGGTAGCTCTTGGCCGCCTCATCCATAAGACCCCGCTCGGTTCCCGTAGCTGTAAGGATGGGGGTGGAGTGGAAGTTGTTAGTCAAGCAGCCCGGCAGGCAAAGTGAATGATATGCTGGGTGTGACTTACGGTTCCAGTATGTATACTGTCCAAAAATCTGGGGGAACTCCAGCGGCTCTTTGATTTCGCCCGGGGTGAGCTGGTGCGCGACGACGACGAGGTCCAGCAGACGCTCGTGAGATGCGGGCAGCTTGTGGATAGCGTCCCGCACGCCGTACCAGACCCTCGAGCCCTCCTGCGACTCGAGGTCCAGGCGCGCTACAATGTCGGACATGTCCGGGCTCGGATCCCTGAGCAGGTCTCCCATGGCGGCGAGGCGAGACTCGGTGAAGGTGGGCCATCGCGCACCAGGAGGGTAGCCCCGGTCCGGGGGGTTGGTGATCTCCTCCTTCATCTCCTGTAGCCAGTCATCAAGATTATCGGCAAACGTGAGGAATGGGTGCGCGGGGGACGTGCATGGCTGCGCCATCTTGATAAATGGAACGGAAAAGATGGCAGACTGTGATAAAGACGAGAGATAATATAATGGGGGATTTTGTTTGCTGCTGAGTCCGTGACAGGTTTGTTCTATAAACAGAGCTGGCGCGTCGAGGTGACTCTTATGATAAAAAAGGCAAAGGAACAGATGCCCATGCTGGTTAGGGCGGGGAATGTGACCCTTTTCAACTCGCAGTGTTAGCCGCCCGCCCTTTCTTTGTGATGTGTGATGAAGGTGCAGCGGCTGTGCCAGCCACTGGGCTTTTTCTTGGTAATGTGGTGTTACTCAATGTCACCGCCGCGGGCCTGCAGAGGTATTCAGCCACCTTGAAAAGCCGCAGGCAGGGGCGGCGGCAAAGTATTACTACTACCCGAGGCCAGTGTAACAAGAATTCATGAGTTTCTCTAGGTAGATATGCACGCCAAGGTGTGCATTCGCATGGCACAGCTTGATAGATCGATCCCAACGTCGACTGATTTAGCATCCACGTTATATGCCGTCAGCCATCTACAATCTAAATCATGGCTATGAGGGGTCTAGTATGTAAGGCCCAAATACCACATACGGACACTTATATCCGAGCCACGGCATTGGGCTGGAGGGAGGCCAAGGTGTGGGTGGTCAGCCGCGGCCAGGAACAGACGTTTTTGACAACTCTAAAGCCGATAACGTGGCAACGGTTTCTTCGCAGTCCCATCTGTCGGGGTTAAAAGCAAAACGAGCCTCATCCGCTTACTCTATAGCCGCATGGCGGAGCGACATCCACAGCCGCATCAATATGAACCCATCTCTGCTCTGAGCTTGTCCTCGGCCTTTTCAACAGTATCACGATGGTACTAAGACAAACGAGTAAAGGGTTCGACGAACAGTAATCATCTCGGCGAGTATGATCTCCTTCTTGTGTATAAAGATGTTTACCGACCTCAGCAAAGGGAGTCTAGAGGTGTATCACCTGAATCAACTACCAGAACAAACCACAACCACCCTCAAAGAATCATCGCATAAGTCTCTCTAAAGTCCTCTTTTTTTCCGATCCTCAAACCTTCCTCGGCACACCCCAAAGCACAGTCAACATGTTGGCCCCAAGCACCCTCGTGAGTGCCGCAGTGCTTCTCCTCCCCTCTCTCGCGAGCGCCTTCACCTGCCCCGTCATCCGCAGCCCGCGTTTTGGGGTCAACCCGCAGCACGTGTACGGCAAAGGCGATATCACGACCGTCATGAACAGAGAAGTCATACCAATCTACTACGGCAAGCAGCAGAGCTTCGTACCAGACCCTCGAGGCTTCCCGCACGCCTTTGGCAACCGAGAGAGGATCAACTTCCCTGGCTGCAGTAACAAAGACTTGTTCGAGTACCCGATCGTGCCCAATCGCAAGCCCGAAAACGCGGCCAACCCTGGATCCGACCGCGTCGTGTATCAGGCGAAGTGGAATCGCAGAACCAAGACGTGGGGCATCATGTTTTGCGGCGTCATGCGACATGCCGCCAACGGTCAGGCCTTTGTTGGATGCCCGTAAGTTATAACCCCAAAGAAGAGTCAACTGAGGGGTTGGAGTTCAAACGTTTGTTCTTTTTTATGTTAGCTTTAGATTTTCGTTCAATAGAAAGATGCCATACTTCAACTTTGTCTTTTGTGAAGAGGCTCAAGGGATAAGAATAAGGACTAACCTGGTAATATTGTATCAGCGTAAAGTGATTTCTACTCTCTCTGGAGCGAACCGTCAATGATTTGAGTAGGGATGTGTCATTCTTAGTTGGCTGATTCGGTGCTTTTTGCGCGTGGTTCAGTCCTTTTGATTATTATGGCGGGCTGTTCAAGAGGGGCGAGGTTCGACAGCACCTGGCGCGCCCGGTTGCTCATACGGCCCAGCGACTCTGCGTACTCGACCAGCGTGTTTGCCTTTCTCTGCCGGTGCAGCTCCATGGGGTCGTGCATGAGGACGCCGTAGATGGTGAGGATCTCCTCCCAGATTTCGTCGTCGGTGTCGCGCGGGCAGATACTCATGGGCAGCCAATCTCTCGTGTGGACCTCGATGACCTCGCTCAGGTACAGGTCCTCCACGGGCCACTGGAGGGCCTGCTTGAAGCGCCACACGGTCGGGCGGGGACCGCCGAGGCGGACGGACATGAACTCTTGTAGCGGGTGTGAGGAGGCAGGGAATTCGTGGTCGAAGAGGGTGGCGAGGGCGTCGGAGGCGGAGGCGAAGAAGGCGGGCACGTCGCCCAGAAGGACGGCCCTGACTAGGTTGGCGAACGTCGTGGGCTGCGGGACGGCCAGCTCGCCCTTGCGGATCTTGGCCTCGACCTCCTCGATCTCGAGGAACAGGCGGCGATAGAGGTCTGCGAGGATGGAGCGCTGGATCGAATCGCGGCAGGTGACAAAGCCAAAGTCCCAGTAGCTGAGGTCCACGATGGACGGGCTGCACCCATTCATCTCGTCGTCCAAAACGCTGGCGTACAGTTCCACCAGCTCCTGTGCGGTGTTTGTCAGTCACCACGGTCTTTGTCGGGAGAGAGAGACAATACAAAAAAAGAAAACTGTTGCGTATGACGTACCCACTTCACGACCGGCCGGATCCTGTCCTTAGGCTTGGCCTGGTCCTCCGGCGGGAGGATGAGGCGGGCGCGGTCAAGGCTGGCGAGGCCAGCGAGGAGCTCGTCTTCGTCGGCAGCCTTCTCCAGTTGTGCCGGGTCCTTGGCCCGGACACGTGGGCCGAATGTCTTTCGGCTATGGAGGGCCAAGATTAGTATTTGCTGTGAGTGATCAGGCAGAAGGAGAAAAAACGAGGTGGTGGAGGTCCACGTCAGATCTGGGCAAAGAACCAGGAAAAAAAGCTAGAATGGATGTAAAGGCAATCACACAAGCGGAAAAATAGCAGCAAACATGGCACTGGCCAGCTTTGATAGGTAGGACACAATGGGTAAATGGAGTTGAATGGATAATAGCAAAGCTAGCCTGGCAGAGTGAGACTTGAAAACATCGTTATGATTATGGGAGAATGGGGTATAATGACAGCAAACAGAAGAGAGATGAAAACTTACAACCAGGGCAGGTTGTCGCCCCTCTGGACCGGCGCCAGGCCGATGAGGACCAACGTGATCTGGTGGAGAATTCGATTCTCCCGAGACCACCGGGCCACAAGCGTTGGCGTGACGCCGGTCCCAAATGCCAATATCCGGCGGTGGATATCCCCGAGCATGCGCTCCTCCTCCGAGGATACGCAGTGCTCTGCGAGATATACCACCACCGGATACGGTGGTGGCGGCGGCGGCATGGAGGGAGCGGCAGCAGCAGTCTCGTTGGTCATTTTGGCGGTATTTGGGGAGAAGAGAAAAAGAAAAACAAAGAGAGAAAAGACAGAAAGAAAATCAGGGTGTCAAATACAGCCAGCGTGTACCACAGTCTTCTGTTAAATTCCATTGCCAGCTACCAGCGTCTCCTGATTGGCCAGGTTGATCTGGCAGCAGGTCTATTTAATTTTCACATTTGATTTTCTAAATTCACTGTTCCGTGTTTGTAAAAAAAGATATTGTAATAACTGATTCTTTGTATAATTTAGCGTGGTGGGTAGAAAAGCTTTTGTTAAACAAAAGGTTGCCAGGCAACTAAAGCCTAAAAACCAACATTGATCCATTCCTTGTCAACGACCATTCTTCGAAAATAACTGAAGTTTTCCAGCACTTAAATTAATAGTCGTGCTTCCATGCCACTTAATAACCATCAAAAATATAAATTACGGAGCATTAGGGATCCTGTAGCTCGACCATTGTAAGCCCTTTGTGCACAACAGCTATCTCATCTCTTTTTACCAATACCACATCTCCCTGGCTAGTCACTTCTACCATTAATTCCAAGTGGTGTGCCGTGTATAGCCAATCCGTGGGAAAGAAGAAATAGCGGCTAATGGGCGACACGACGCTGCTGCCTTGCTTGCCAGTAGGGTATATATCCATACCACAAACCCATCCGCCTTCTTGAAGGAATAAAAGACGTTCGCTTCCATTACCGCCGCTCGTGGATGAGGCGCGCAATGTGCCTACCAGGTACAGCGCTTTGGTATAAAGCTTTTCAAAAGCTGGCAGAGGTTTCAGGATCTCTGTGGCTGATGAGATCTGGGTGGCGTCAAAGACGGCCAGCTGGACGTTTGTCAGCGGGCGCCCTATCGTGCTGTACATGATGGCCAGGTAGTGACCGTGAACGAGGGGAAGTACGTGTCGTGGAGTAAGGTCTGGCGGGACCTTACTCGCTAGCGGAATCCCGGTTGTCGCTGTCAATCTCGAAAGCCCGTCCCAGGCGAAGATTTGTATGGTTTCTCCAGTGATAAGCAAAATCTGGTCTTCGTTCGCTGGGTGATTGGCCCATTGGTAAGGACATCTTTCTTGCGCATAGTGGATGTCTGCAAGCAAAGTGTTAGACTCCGCCTCGCCGCTGCCAATGGTGATGCTTCGCAACTCATCCACGCGGGGGAAGCAAAGGAGTATTCGTTCGAGGTCTGGCCGAACAAGGACCTGGCCTGTGGCAACATCCGTTCTGTGATCGAACAAGCACGCTCCGACAGCCACCCCTCGGGAGCTACTCGTGCCACGCCCCACTAGGTGGTCCGTTCACATTTCAAATGATCACCAACCGCCCTAGTTGGTGCTAAACACCGTAATGCACTTATCACCGC
>JARHUK010002731.1:0-21974 GCA_031001725.1 Pseudopyricularia javanii | reverse complement strand
ATCTATACCTAACAGAGAGAAAAAAGGAGAAAAGACTGAGTGATTAAAAAAAAGGAGGAACGCCATGCAGTGTAGGACCATACAGGATAGGTACAAAAAGGAGCGACTACATCTCCTTTTTTAAAAGTCGGACCCCAGCCGGCCTTCGAGACGCTTCTGGGTCTCCTTGCCGACGTCGTCAGGCGTCGCCGTGGCGTCGATCTTGACCACGCGGTTCTCTTTCTCGTAGTAGTCTACGACGGGCATGCTGGTCTCGATAAAGGTGCGGAAGCGCTTGCGGATGCTCTCGGCGTTGTCGTCGGCGCGGCCGCTGGTCTTGCCGCGCTCCAGCAGGCGGCGCTCCATCTCGGCCTCGGGGCAGTCGTAGAAGAGCACAAACTTGGCCGGGCAGACCGTCTCCTCGAACTTGAGGGCCTGGTCCATCTTGCGGGGGAAGCCGTCGATGAGGAACCTGGAGCCGGCCGCCGAGCCGTTGTTCTTCTTCTTGTTGCGCTCGACGACCTCGGCCATGGCGTTCTCGAGCAGCTGCACCGTCACCTCCATGGGCACGATGGCGCCGTTGCGGATGCAGTCCTTGATCAGCTCGCCGAACTGGGAGCCGGGCCGCTCCTGCTCGGCCCGCAGCAGGTCGCCGGCCGAGAGGTGCGTGAAGCCGTAGCGCTCGACGAGGCGCGCGCACTGCGTGCCCTTGCCGGCTCCGGGGCCGCCGAGGACGAAGAGGACGGTCACGTCGTCTCCGGAGAATGTGGGGGTGGACTTGGCCGGCGCGGGCAGGCGGCCGGCCAGGCCGATTTGTTGTTGGGCGGGAACGGCGGGCATGTCTGTTTAGTGGGTAGAGCGGAGTTCAAAAAGTCAGCGGTTTGCGAGCGGCTCCCTTTTTGGGCTGTCTAGAAATTTGGGAATGATTTAGAGACCGCGAGGGGGTGAGATGAGAGATGAGCGACGACTGGAGAGGGTGTAATGCGGGCGGCGAGGGCTAGTCGAACTGGTAGGAAAGTGGTCGTAGTTGTCATGTCGCCCATCTGGGCCTGGTCGAACGTGACCCAACCTTTTCTTGGTGAGGAGAGCTCCATGGACAACTCAGTGCTAGCTTGTCTTGCCAGCGTGCATGACGTAGCTCCAATGGCAAAAGTTTCGCAGGGACACCAGCTCGAGCTAGCTTGGCGCGATAGCTGTAGATGCACGCCCCCAAAACCACACCATGAGAGGGGCTCAGGAAACACCAGGCCAAGGTTGAAGAGGAGGATATCTTTAAACAGAGAAAACAATTGGCATAAAAAAGACAACTAACCCTTCCTCTGGTTGACCAGACCGATCCAGGCAGTGGTCGCAAGGCCGATGATGACGACGAACGGCCAAAACTTGATCTTGTCCTGCTGAGGCGGAGGCGGAGGAGGAGGCGGCGGCGGCGTCGTCGTTGTCGGCTTCTCGGAGCTGTAGAACCGCCTCGAGACGTGGTTCCTGACCAGCGGCGCGGTCCTCAGCGTCGTCTTGCTGGCCGCCGAGAAGGCCGCCCTCGTCTGCGACGGAGCCGCGACTTGGGCCCGCGCCAGCTGCCGCCAGCAGGTCCTCTGCATCGACGCGGCCATTCCTGAGTTGCTTGCGGATGGAGGGTTTGTGTAGAATACGGGTCGTAGATTCAGGATGACGCGGGCGATGGATCGACGGAGAGAGCTCGAGAGTGGAAGTAACAAGTGTCGAGCTACGAATGATCAACAAGAAACCAGATCTGCCATTGAAAAGAAGCTCCAAGAATGGAGGGCATCTCCTGAGTTGACTTGGTCAGTGCGCGTTGTCTTGAACCCTTTGCCCATTTCCAATTATGGTATACAACAAGGACCCCCCTACAAAGTGGTCTAGAACTTCCTACCCTGTAATTAGTATACAAACCACTTAAGCACCGCCAAGTGTCGTCCCACGATACCTGGATGGGCTCGACCAACACCCCATCACAGGCTTATAAAAGCCATAATCACTATCAGTCAATGCGACCAGATGTGTACGGTATGGTATCATTTCCTATACCTGCGAGCTAGCTATGGCCGCAAAAAAAACTCACAAGGATCATCATCTTTGATCGATCAATACTATACAATGCGACGTGCCATCTTGCATTAAAATAAACTCGTTTAGTAAAGAAACCTCCGGAGACTGGTACCCCCCATAAAAAATCGTGTCGTCAGTCTGAGAGGAAATAAACGTCTCCCAAGTAAACGCCCGCGGTACATTCCCAAACCCGGGGAGACAAGTGTGAAGAAGAGAAGAAGAAAATAGGTATACTCTGACGAAAGACAGAAAAAAAAGGTGTACGGCTGTACATAAGAAAATGCGCAGACCAAACAGGTCCTGCGAGGTTTATATTTTTTGTAGAACAATTTGAAAAGTGAGAAGCAACCAATTTCGAGGTGCGCTCAGACTAAGCCCATCGGGAAGTCGTCTTTGCCTCCGGCGGGCTCCTCACAGCCTGGTCCGCGTATGCCCCCGGGATGGGCACAGCGTCATACTGCGGCTCATCAGGGTCGGACGCCGGGGCCGCCGGAGTGAAGTTGAAGTTTTTGGCAGGTGCAGACGTCGACGGCGACAGGTCGAAGCCGTTTTGTGGTGTCTTGGGTGTGGCCGACGGAGCCTTGGCCGGCGGCGCCTGCAGCTTGAATGGCTGGGTTGGCGACGAGTTGCTCGCGGCAAAGGATGACTGCGGCTCAACCACCAGCGTCGGCCTGCCCCCCGGGGTGAAAGGGGATGTCTCCTGGATGTCGCCGAGCGAACCGTACGCCTGGGGTGGCAGCCTTGGCGACATGGCGTACTGCGAAAATGCAGGGGACTTGGGGCCGAAACCAGGGGTGTTGGGTGCCGACTGGGTGCGGAGCTGGGCCAGGTAGAGGTCGGACCTGGCCTTGTCACGAAGGTCCATGGACTTGTGGAGCTTCCTCTTCGAGTAGTATCGGTAGAAAACCACGCTGTAGAGGGTGATGGCGATGACCTCGACGACGATCTCAATGATGATGCAAATCATGGACCAGTTCTGCAGAGGCAGTGTTAGCAATCCACGAGCTGAATTCAACTTGTCTATCTTGGATTCACCCAAAACATACCTGGAGGCGACACAGCAGCGAGTAGTCAATCTTGTCGTCGAACAGGTCCGCTCGGTGGTTCTGAACACATGACCATCCCCACATGTCCTTGTTGTCGCTGTTGTTGCGCGAGTTCTGAAAGACGGCGGCGGCGACTACCCACATCACCATGCTGAAGATGAACCACCCGACAGCAAACAGGGTGTAGTAAACGCCGACCTTCTCAGCTCTCTGATGTCCTCCGCGGCAGTAGGCCCAGAACACGGACATGCAGATGAGGAGCGAGATGCAAGCAACCACGAGGACAAGCATCTGCGGCCAGATCGGGGTGGTGCTCGCCCATGGAGGCAGGTTGTTCTGGGCTGGCAGGTTTTTGGTGGCGTTGAAGATGGTCAATGTTGTTGACAGCATAGCCAGGATGATGAGACTGCAGCTAAAGTTGACACCTCGAAGTGCAAACTTTGCCATCCTCACCCTGGTTTTTACTTTCTATAGGCAGACTGTTAGTCGAGGTTCCCGGCGTGTTTCCACTCACTCGATTTCGGGGAGTGAAGCTATTGGCCAACTTACCAAGTCCTTTGCCTGCTCAATGTCGGTGGATGCTTCCCTCTTCTCGAGTATTTGCTCCTCCCTGAATGTCGGGCTGAGAGGGTTCTCGAACTTCCGTGCCGGCGTCCCTGGCACCCTCATCGCACTCTTGAGTGGTGACCTTGGTGTCATGGGCACAGTGACGGATTCCCTGTTGTTCGAAGAGTCATTGATGTAACCGAAGCCGATGTCCCCCGGCTGCGACTGGGCCTGGAAGGAGTTCTCCTGGTCGAAGGGTTTCCTGGACTTCTCCTCGATTGGTGAATGGATGGAGGTGGCCTCAGCGAAGCGTGGTGTCCTCGGGTTCTTGAGCGAGGACGACGTCGAGGTCGAGTCTGTGGAGCCCGACCGAGCCGGTGTGAGGTTCAAGGCCGCAGGGCGCCTCTTGTCATCGCCGAAAGCCATGACGACGACTACTGCTTCAGGCGATATGCCTGGTGGAAGATCAAAGGAAAGACTGGAGAGCCGAAGCAAGAAGGCTCTTGGGCGAAACACGGGTATGGATAGGTATAGAAACCCGCAGTAGTGTTCGATGCTTGCTTGCCACTTTGACAGAAAGGGAACGTAGGGAGAGACCAGCTGTCGGGAGGACAGAAAGATGGCAGAGGTGCAGACGATCAGGAGCGGGACCCTGATGGTTTTGACCACAACGGGCTGGGTAGCGGCAGCTCCCAGAGGTTATAGTGTGGCCCCCCAAATGCAGTTCGTGGTAGGTTCCGCTGCATAGCAAGTCCCATTAGCGGGTTGAGTGGTGAGATGATGGAGGGAGCAATAGGAATGCGTACATTTGACCAGGGTGTCTAGGCTGGGCGACTAGAGCCGACGTTGATAGGGCAGCCGGTAGAGCTTCCACAACTCAGTCCAGGGAAAATAGACGCCCAGTACAAGTGGTGGAGTGGCACTCCCGGTATGGCGGGATGCGGGTCTCGAGTCAATGGATAGGATCGTCCTAGGACAGCGCGTGTTGTTGCGTGAACCTGTATCGTTATTGTCTCGGCCGGGGGAGGGGTTTGGATATCAAAGTAGCCCCTGGATTCCTTTATTTGTTGCGACAGTGCTGAAAGACAAGCAGAGCAGTCCTTGTGTTGGAGCGGGAGTGGTGGAGGAAGAAAGACGGATTACGGATTCGAGGCTCGGAAGGAAGAGAGAGCGAGTTTCTACACCTCAATGGCTAGGCACTCTAGATAGATAAAAAGAACCGGAGGACAAGCAGACAAGGGGATGGATGTGGTTGGGTAGGATTGGTTTAATGGGGGAAAAAAGAGCGGCGTGAGCACCCAAAGCAGCATGTAGGAAATGGCATCGTCTGTATGCGTCGCCTTGGCACGCACACACACGCATGTAAGGCGCCCAAAATATCCCCCAGCCCCTCACCTCCCACTTGCGATGCTGGGCTGACTGACCTTCATGGGTCAGCACCACCTCGGTTCCATCAGCATCTGGGCCAATATCACTCCATTTCGAAGGCGAAGAGTGGCGAGCGCTTTGGTGCCTTGTCGGCCCCCATCAAGTCACCCAAGCACACACACACACACATCATGGTGAGGCATGATCTCTGTTGTAGGTACGAGACTTTCCATCCGCGCCTCCACGACACTGACTGGAGGCTTTGGTCAGCGAATTGCTTCCATTGTGGCACGAAATGACAGGGGAGTAAAAGGTGCAACTGTCGGGACTATGCCGGCGATCTTGCACAGCGGGCGGTAAATACTGGTTGCGCTCTTTTTTTCCCTCTCTGCAAAGAAGAAGGGACGCAAGAAGGCAAAGGCTCGCCAGGCGGGCTGCCCTGTTGAAAGTTGCAATTTGCGGGTGATCGGTTCTTTCGGGGCACCTTGCCTCCCTTGTCCCTCGCGACCCACATTTTGACCAGGGAGCCGGCCAATCCGTTGATCTCGAACCGCCCTCGGCATCCTTGTCCGTCGAGACGAACCCCGATGATAGGCTGTCTGGTAAGAACCGAAGGCGGCGAGAGGGTGCTCTTTCAAAAACACCCGGCCAATCATCGGCCGGCAGAGCCAAAGTTGTGATGGCGTGCGGGGCTTCCGTCGGCGGCAAGCTGCAAACTTTTCCCCCCTCATCACATTCCCCGGTCGCGCGTCCGGGCTGGCTGTCATCCAAAGTGGCACCCCAAAGTAATGTCGCCCCGGACAAGGGCCTTGTCATTCTTTCGTAAAGTGCTCATCCGTTGTATGGCTGCTGCTGTGCTGCCATTGGATTGGCGTTATTACCGGAGAGACTCTGAACGAGCGCTATCGACAGCATCCCGGCACACAGACATTGCTTGCGTGTTCTGTCTGCCCTGGATCAAGTCTGATGGACGTAACGCTACAAATAGAAACAACCTTTGGTCTAGATGATCTTGTCCGGAGCAAACAAGGGGCTGATAGCGACGATAGGTTTCCATCTTGATCTCGGTCCAGCCACTTCGTCCTTGAAATTTTGTGCAACTCTATCATGGCATTCGCCTTAAAATCAAGAAGTTAGGCTGTCAGCATCCGATAAACTGGGTGAATAAGCTAGCAACTGTGTGCGGTATGCCCGGGTCTTACGTCTGGTCGCCCACTTGTCCTATATGCCATCATTTAATCGCACAAAAGCGGAAGCTTTCTTCTCTGTTTACATGTAAGCCAAACCGCCGCTTCGCTGTACGGTGAATGCGACGTTGCCCGTCCGCTTTCTCGAGAGGGGGCACCACCACTACCAGTCTAGCGTCCTGCACCCAACTATATTTAGCCCTTCGAGGGCAAAACGGGATCTTGCCACTGCACCATCTCATCATAGAGATTTTTGATTATCACGTTTTTTTTATGTAGTTTGAAGAGACGATGCCACCCAAATTTTCAATATTGCGAATATCTACTTTTAGACTTGTGCAGTATTAGTGGACCCATCTTTAAAAGTTTATCAGGAACCAACATTCAACTACAAGGCCCGTCCAGTTCGTCACATCGTTATTATCTCCAGCGCGAAGTCGTGCTAGATCGCGCTGCGTTTATGGATCTTGCCGTGGTGGGGTGGCGCATAACGCATCCTTCAATCTACTACTTATGTAGGTACGGTTGTTTTATTTAGCTCATCATGTTCCTCCAACGCGAAACAGTGATGACGGACAGTTGCCTCGCAAAGTCACACATATCTCCGTCGCCTGCTTGAGTATCGTCAAGGGACAACTACGAACAGTCTATGCCGTAACCGGTCCCCATCGGAGAATTCCGGACGAAGATTTGGTTCATCTAATTATAAAAATCACTTCAGCAATTAAACAAAAAAGAAAGACCAGGTCACACGTATTGTCTGGGTATGTCTGGCGATGCTGTACTTATTTGCACGCAGGCCATCACCAGCCTTGACAGCAATTAAGCGGGCGTCCAAGTAATTACAGTAAATACATTTTCTGTTCTAGGGGCGGGGTTGCGACTGGCTAACCCTTACCTACCCGGCACTCGACATGTGGCCTGGATCGAGACCCAATTCTCCAGTTTGTCCTTGTACCTGCCTGCACTTTCAGCAAGCGTTGGTGATGTTTGAGACAGAGTCTCAGACAGATTGCGCTGCTGCACTCCACCGAAGGAAACGACTCCAAGGATTGTATATATCATACTAAATAAACCATATCTCGACCTCTTTGCCCAGGGCTTCACCCTAAAGTGCTTCGCGGTTGAGCTTCCTCGTTCCCCACGAGGTCGCGTCTATCTTATCTACCCCGCGTACGACCGAAAATGGCCTAGTGCAAATTCTGGTTGGTCTGGAAGTGACTCAATGGGTTGAAACAACTGCACACCAAAATTTCCGTAGAGGCAAACTATCAAAATCTCGGACGGCCTTGATCTGGCGCGAATCCACCAGCCATCACCACGTCTCTTCAAGCTCCGCTGAAGCATCCGACCTAGAAGAAAAAAACATATTGCGTCTTGGCGCTCCCGAAGCCCGCCACACTTGAGATCCGTAGCACAGCTCTACCAACAAAGCATTGCAAGGCCGATATATCTGCCCCGCCATCGAAATGTCGACCGGCGACAAGTTTGGAAACGATATCGAGTCCGAGTCGGACTCGGGCCCCGACTCTCCCGGCCTCGACCCCCAGGACCACTCCGATGGCGAGATTGACGAGAAGCCTCTCAAGTCGGCGCTGAAGAAGACCGCTGCCGCCCCTCCTCCAGTCCAGCGACCCGAGCTGCCACCGCAAACAGACCCCAAGGACCTCGACGTCAGCAAACTGAACCCTCTGACGCCCGAGATTATCGCCAGGCAAGCAACCATCAACATCGGAACGATTGGCCACGTCGCCCACGGTAAATCAACTGTCGTCAAGGCCATCTCGGGTGTCCAGACCGTCCGCTTCAAGAACGAGCTTATCCGCAACATCACCATCAAGCTCGGTTACGCCAACGCCAAGATCTACAAGTGCAACAGCCCCAAGTGCCCTCGTCCAACTGCATTCCGCAGCTACAAGAGTGACAAGGAGGTTGACCCTCCCTGCGAGAGGGAAGGATGTGAGGGCAAATATGAGCTTCTGCGACATGTCTCGTGAGTCTGCGCCCACCATCCTGTCTGAACCATACAAACCCCAAAAGACCACGTCGGCAAGACTTTGGCCAATTTGTCATATAGGTATCCCTCTGTGATCAGACTTGTGCTAACCCAGCCTACCAGTTTCGTTGACTGCCCCGGTCACGATATTCTGATGAGCACCATGTTGTCAGGAGCCGCGGTCATGGACGCCGCGCTCCTGCTTATTGCCGGAAACGAGTCTTGCCCCCAGCCCCAAACCTCCGAGCATCTTGCTGCTATTGAGATCATGAAGCTCGAGAACATTATAATTCTGCAGAACAAGGTCGACCTGATGAGGGAGGAGGCCGCACAGCAACACTACCAGTCGATCCTAAAGTTCATCAGGGGTACCGTTGCCGGAAAGAGCCCCATCATCCCTATCTCAGCACAGCTCAAGTTCAACGTGGACGCTGTTGTTGAGGCTATCGTTAACACAGTTCCCGTGCCCCCTCGAGACTTCTCTGTTGATCCTCAGATGATTGTCATTCGCTCCTTCGATGTCAACAAGCCAGGTGCCGAGATTGACGACCTGAAGGGTGGTGTTGCCGGTGGCAGTATTTTGCACGGTATCTTGAAGCTCGGCGACGAGATTGAGATCAGGCCAGGCATTGTTACTCGAGACGATAAGGGTGACCTCCAGTGCACGCCCATTTTCAGCCGGATCGTGTCACTCAACTCCGAGGCAAACGAGCTCAAGTACGCTGTGCCAGGTGGCCTGATCGGTGTCGGTACCCGCATCGACCCCACGCTTTGCAGAGCCGATCGTCTCGTCGGTCATGTCCTTGGTCTCAAGGGGCGCCTGCCAGATATTTACAGTGAGATTGAGGTCAACTTCTACCTGCTCCGCCGACTGCTAGGTGTCAGGACTGCCGATGGAAAGCAGGCCAAGGTCGAGAAGCTCCAGAAGAACGAGGTCATCATGGTCAACATTGGCTCAACATCAACGGGTGCCAAGGTTTCCGCCATCAAGAAGGACGCCGCGAAGCTGGTTCTTACAAGCCCGGCTTGCACGAACATTGGAGAGAAGGTTGCGTTGAGCCGACGTATCGAGAAGCATTGGCGTCTGATCGGCTGGGCAACTATAGCTGCGTAAGTCACAATACCCAACTGACACTTGAATAGGCCATATACTAACCAGCAACAGAGGCAAGACACTTGAGCCGACCTCATAAAGGGTTAGGTATGATTAGCTTGTTGCCTAGTGGAAGAAGGAAAAAAAGAAAAATCCGTATCCTCTACAGAATAGATGTCAATGGTTCCAGGCAATACCAGCGATTTGAGCAAGGATATTGCCAAAAATTGATGACTTTTGATCCAGTTCACGAGATTCATGTATCTTGTCCTGTTAACTTTGTGATACATATTTTGTTATTTGACAGTATGCTCCTGGGTATTCTGTTCAGCGCAATTCGATTTTTTCTCCTGTTTTGGGGCGAACGTTTTCTTCCACGTAAGACTAGAAGCATCCAGACCAAGAGTTATCTACCAAGTAACCTACGTACCCAAGGGGTTGTATACGGAAAACTTCGTCATATCGTATGGAATACCACAGATTGCAGCACGAAACTTTGATGATAATTTTTACTTTTTTTGGGAGAGATTTATGACATGAGAGCTCCCTTCGGTCTATTTCCGAGTCTTTCTAGCATGCTTGACTAAACTTTCAATAACGCCTTCAAATGCCTCCCGGTCACCGACCTTTTCGTCAGTGCGCTTGTTCCAGTAGTCTAGTACTTCTTTCGCGGACCCTTCGATTGCCTCCAGGCTGGCAACATGATCCTTCAGTTCCTGGTCCGTCATGCCATCCAGGGCTTGGTCGGTTGTCATGCATAGCTGCTTGGCAGCGACAATGTCAAACTCTGGCTCGACGGGCTCGTTCTTCTTGCGCGGCTTCGACGACGATGACGAAGCGCCGCCGGCGTCCCCGCTCCGACGGGGCTTCTTTTTGCCCTGCGAATCCAGGCTCGTGGTGGAGGCGCTGGCCTCATGCTTGAGCCTGGCGACGCTCCTGGAGTCAGTCGACTCGCGGAGCGACCCGCTGCTTCCCGTGCGGTGGAGCGACGGCAACACGAGCTTCTTCTGCTTGGATGCGGGCAGGATCTCGTCCAGGTCCACGGGCACGCCGAGGGACACGAGGAAGAGCCGCCGGATGCGGGAGCGGATCCAGTCCGGCGGCTGGAGCGGGGGCGGCGCGACCAGCTGCGCCCAGAGGGACGCGCTGCGCGGGGTCTGGAATATCGGGTTGTCCGCCGAGTAAGGGTGGTTTATGATTACGTCGTCATCGTCTGGGGGGTAGATGGCGTTTAGGTAGGGCTCTGTTGCGGCCATGACTGCTTCGGCGTCGAGGCCCTCAAAGTCGGGGACGCTCTAGAGAGGAAGGGTCAGTCTCCCGGCGGAGCAGTGGAAAGTGTGCCCGTGGAGGAGGATTTATCAGACGTACGAATGAGAGTTTATAGGCCGGCGGTGGTGGCGCGGCGGCCGGAGGAGCGACGGGCTCTGGTGCTACCGGTTCTTGGAAGCCGTCATCAAAGTCGCCAAAATCATCATCGTCCCCGCCGCCGCCTCCCTCCTCAAAGTCGTCAAAGTCATCCCCAAAGTCGCCTTCGGCATCATCGTCGTCTTTCTCGTCGTCACCACTATCGCCAGCACCGCCTTGCCCTTCAAGTGAAGTACTGGGAGCATCTTTTGATGGACTTTGAGGGGCGGCTTCAGGTTCTGCTGATGAGGATGAATTTGAAGTTGCTACTGGAGTATCTATTGACTCTTTTGGTGCGAAAGGTCCGTCAATACAAGGAGACACCAACGTTACAACAAAAAACAAGACGCAAAAGAAGGGGATGGGCTCAACGACGCCCCGCCATTCCTTGGGAGTAGAACAACTATTTACCTTCGTCTGCCTTGCCGCCCTCGGTCACCTTCACCACTACGTCTGGGGCTGGGTCTGAATCGTGGTGCTTCCCATGATGTGTTACAGAACCGGGCGAGTCCTCGACCTCCTCCACGACAGTTAGTGGCACCGGCGACTTGGGGACCGCAGCTTCCTGCTCCCCATCCCCGGTGGAAGACTTGGAGGGTTCCGGGACGACGGCGATTTCATCAGGCTCGGCGTCGCTCGTCCGCTTCTCGTAGGCCTCGGTGCCGGGGACCTCGCCAAAGGACGGCTCGTTGTCGACCTTTTCCACCCGGGTCTTTGGGAGTGCGGGGGATGTCCTGCCCGAGGCCGAGGGCGCCGACTGCGCGTCCGAAAAGTGGTCGCTGGAATCCGAGTCTGCAAAAAAAGAAAGGCGACGGGGGCGGAAGTGTGTTAGCGCATATGCACACGCCACAAACATGGGATGTTTTGTATGTATTTGTGTTGGGGGGGACTTGGGACTACCCACCAAGTTCGTGAGCGCCTGGGTCCTCGGTGTGGCTCCGTGCTGGAGGAGCCAGCTTGTCTTCTCCCTCGGCCATGATTTGGGCGAGGCGGGCAGGGCGGGCCACCAAGAGAAGCTCCTTGGAATTGACAAGAAATGTGTACAAAGTTGGTGGTGGAGTGAGGGAGAGCAGCCGCAAAGACAAAACTGACGGTCGTCAAGGTGTATATATTTCGGCAAGGACTGAATTGGGACCCCTTTCGTAAAGAGAGCGTTTTTACCTATGCCTTTCCAGAGACGATATGTCTGTTGCTAGCATGGATCACCCTGGCGGGCAGGCACACTCCACTCCGCCAAAGTTGACAGGCTCCTGATTGGCTGCATTGAAGCTTTGAGACCGCCCGACGGTGGAACCCCGGCTTCCTGTGAAGGCCGCCAAAAAGAAATCAAAGATTCAAATCGCGTCGCGCCTTTGTCTCTTAGTTGGTAGCAACAAGCCGCTCAACTTCACTCAACGTCTTTGCATCCTCAATCACTCTGCCACCCGTTTACCGGCAGCAACCCAACCATCGAGGACAAATCGGCGCGCCATAAATCCCAGTGCTTTGGGTAGCTTTGGGCAAGCGCGCGCGCCTTGCGAGATACCTACCTCGTTAATATCGCCTCACATCCCATCCATTCCATCTCGCCGATACAGAGACGACCTCGTCTCTGACCCAAACACTGCGAAAATGTCCTTCAGCTTCGGCACTCCGGGCGGTACACCGGGAACCTCTGCCCCGGCTTCGGGTGGCCTGTTTGGCACAGCAGGCGCCAGCAAGCCTGCGTCTTTCAGCTTTGGCAACACATCAACGACTCCGGCTGCCGGAGCTGCCCAGCCAAGCACCGGCGGCGGCCTTTTTGGAAGCGCGAGTGCAACACCCACAACACAGGCACCGTCCCTTTTCGGCGCCAAGCCTGCCGGCACACCCACAACCTCAACAGCCTCCAGCACTCCGCTGTTCGGATCTGCCGCCGCCGGTGCCGGCGGTGGTGGTCTTTTCGGCGGTGCTGCCAAGCCAGCTGCGCCATCGGGAGGACTCTTTGGCTCGGTAGCGGCTCAGCCTGCTAGCTCGAGTGCCCCACCGCTCTTTGGAGCCGCTCCGGCTGCTGCCTCGGCGGCCCCATCAGCTGGCGGCCTGTTTGCCGGGGCCAAATCCGGTGCGACTCTCGGCTCAACAACTCCATCAAAGCCTCTGTTCACGTTGCCATCGACAACACCACATGGACCCCCTCCCACTGATGCTGCGAAACCAGGATTGTTCGGAGCCGCCCCGGCATCGTCAGGCGCAGGGCAAGGCTCGACGCCGAGCTTTGGAGCTCCCAAGGTAAGCTCCGGGTTGGCACTCTCCAGTACACCCTCTACGCAGCCCGCAGCCTCTGGTGGCCCTCTATTCGGCGGTGCAAGCCAACCAAGCACCGGTGGATCATCTTTATTCGGTGCCACACCAGCAGCAGCCACTCCTGCTTCTGGAGGTTTGTTTGGCAATAAACCGGCAACCACAGCAGCCGCCCCCGCCGGCGGTCTCTTCGGGGCCAAGAGTGCCACACCTTCCACCCAGCCCGCACCGACGTCTGGACTGTTCGGCGCCGCTCCTGCGGCATCAAGCACCCCCGCGAGCAGTGCCGCAGCCCCAGCAACTGCAGCGGCTGCCCCGTCCAACCTTTTCGGCGCTGCCGCCCCTAAACCAGCCACTACAACAGCTGCATCTGCGGCTCCTGCCACCACAACGGCAGCCGCGTCGTCAGCGCTGTTTGGGGCGGCACCGGCGGCAGCACCCTCTTCGGGAAGTTCTTTGTTTGGGGCAGCTGCACCGAAACCGGCGACGTCTACCACACAACCGGCCGCATCTACCACTGCTGGTGCAGGCACGACAGGGGCGGCGAGCACACCCGGTCTTCTTGGCGGCGCGCTCAAGCCCGCGGCATCAGCTGAGGCCCCCAAGACTACCGGACAAGCTGCCGCGCCTGCTTTGAATACGTCGACAATGGGTCCCGCGTCATCGCTGCCGAGGCTGAAGAACAAGACCATGGACGAGATTATGACTCGCTGGGCAACGGACCTCAACAAGTACCAAAAAGAGTTCAAAGACCAGGCCTCAAAGGTCGCGGCTTGGGATCGCCTCCTCGTCGAGAATGGCGAGAAGATCCAGAAGCTGTACCTGGAGACATATGAAGCCGAGCGTGCCAGCAACGAGATCGAGCGCCAGCTGCAGTCTGTCGAGAGCCAGCAAGACGAGCTTGCGTCCTGGCTGGACCGCTATGAGCAGGAAGTCAATGACATGTTCTCGCGACAAATCGGCAAGGAGGAGCAGCTTGCGGGGCCTGACCAGGAGCGCGAGCGGACATACAAGCTCGCGGAGCGCCTCACAGACCGCCTCGACGAGATGGGCAAGGACCTGGGCCAAATGATTAAGGAGATCAACGACATCTCTGGCACAATCAGCAAGGGCAGCAAGCCTGACGACCCGGTAAGTTCTAGAAGCGTCTGGAGGCGCATGTCAAAACGAAAGTCGTCTGACGAGCTTGACACTAACGATATTCCTCTTTTCTTTGACTCCAGCTGGCACAAATTGTTCGTGTCCTCAACGGACACCTCAGCCAACTTCAATGGATCGACAGCAACGCGTCTGCTCTCCAGGCCAAGGTTACGGCGGCGCAGAAGGCTGGAAACAATAGTGGAGGGCACGGTGGTGATGATGGTGACTCAACGGAAAGCTTCTACCGCTCATACATGGGCCGACGCTAGATGCCGGCAGTCATCATCGTGGTCTGATCTTGTTTGCATGGGAATGCCATTGACTGTTATACAGTTATTCAGGGGAGCCAACTCATACCAGTGCTACCCATGAGAATTTCTTTCCAGAGTGCCAGATCTTTGCCGAGCCCGGGGGCCTACGTACGGTTGTTTGGATTCGGTATGCACAGCATAGAGGAACGGTTGCTTGTTTGCAACGGCAGTATTTGTACAAAAACTAGTAGACAAGTGCGTGTTCATGGCGGAGCAGAGCTTTTTTTTGGGGGTCCCAACGCCTATTTGCAGCCGATGATGCTGCCCTTTCCTGTGATTCCCGGTGCATACTATGGCGGCAAACAGCCCGAAAGCTGGCCAAACTTAGTTCTGCTCGCCTCCCTGCTCCTTGGTAAGCTCGTCGCTGTATACACGGACATGTGCGATTAGCTTCCATTCTATGATATTAAGTTGAACGTGCAGTTGTGCCCTGCAGGTCAATTCCATTCGTCTTGACAGTACGTACATGTGCTCGGCAAGCTTGTTGAGGTGGGCCTGCTGCTCGGTAAGCTTCTTCCTCAGCTCGAGGAGCTTTTCCTTCTCGCGCTGCCGGATGGCGTAGTCCTCGCTGGCGCGCTCGCGCTTCTGGAAGGCATCGCTGAGGTGCGGAAAAAATATCGTTGTCAGCGATCGAGTCTTGCCAATTGATTATGAGGGCGTTGGGAGGATGGAAAAACAAGGGAGCCCAGTGAATCCCCATCACGGATATCCCGACTTACCCGCCGCCCGTCTTGGGCATAGAGCCAAGGTCACCCTCAGCCATCCTGAGTGCGGAGGTTGAGAATGAGGCGATGCTGTTAGGGAGCCTGGTGGCGGGCCTGGCGACCTTGGTGATGGATTGGCGAAGCATGGCTGTGGATTTGGGAAAAGGGGGAGGTTTTGTTTTCGGGGGACAGGAATAGGTTTGTAGTGGTGGTGGTTGAAGGTGGTGTCAGTAGACCGAGATGGCAGGCAGGCTGTAGCTTGCCTTGCTTGTGGGGAGTTGACGTCGTTTAGTACCGTGCGTGGGCCGGGGACAGCTTCCAGCTGCAGGGAGGCCCCAGCTTTGGTCTCTGTGGCGTGATGGGGTTCGGTGTCGGTCTGGTGTTGCGAAGGCCTTAGGCAGCCGTTGGCCGAAGAGGGGGGAAAGAGACGGAAACACCAGACGCAGGCAAGGTTTGGATGAAAACACGTGATCTCTCAGGTTAATGATACTACAAAGAGTCCCTAAACTTTTTTTGGAAAAACAAAGAAGAAGAAAAAAACATCTGAGTGTGCGCATGGTCAAGTGGTGCTATGTATATCGTACGTGAACCGACTGCGGAATCATGTGGCCGTTTATTCGATAACCATCTTTTGGTCGCGAGACAGGAGTGGTGCAACTTTCAGCCAGACGACCTGGGTGTCCTCAAGGACTTCGTTGGGTATGGCGCTCACCGTTATTGCTACTTGGGTAGGTATGCCGGCGGTCTGTTTGTACATGGCTGATGTTCAAAGTATAGTGGTGCGCGATATGATATCGCTCGTTAATAAAAACGTCTACGAACATTATGCAGTTTGTATATACGATGATTCAGAGTATTGGGACTTCGCTTGAGTACAAAGGGGGCTGTGGAAAAAGGCAAGAAAACTCATGATGATAACGCTCAGAGCCACGCCACAAATCATTGGCCTAAAGAATATCTTAGACTGGTCATTGGGCTAGCAGTGAGATAACACGGTACGTACCTGATGTAGGTACAGGTACAGGTACGTACTTGGCAAGGCGAGTGAAGTGTGAAGCATAAACCGTCTTGTGAAACGGGCTGGCGTCATTGCATCATCTTGTTTTGACCAGCGCCCAATTCTGCCCCTCTTTTTGGGGAGGGTGGGGACACATGATCACGTGCGGAACCGGTACCGGGCTGAGTGAAGCATGGCATGGATGGGCACCTGGGGCTGGGCTGGCTGCCCCGGTACAGGGAGCTGCTGATGTACGAGGAGCCATTTCTGGCGCAAGCAGCCTGTGCAGTGCTGTGCTATCCATGCTGTTCTGTTGTGGTTGTGTGCAGTAGTGCCCCTTCCCCCCATCTCAATTCCATCCCATCCCGTCCCAAATTTCCTTCCAACTTGTTTCCCTCCCACCAACTACAAACAACCACCGCATCCAAAAAGACGACTCTCTCTTCTCCCGCTCCCCTGCAGAATCTCCCGAATCGCATCGCGAACTCGGCCTCCCACAAACCATCATTCAGGTACGTGAACGTGTCCTTGGCCCTAGCCTTGGAAACCACCCCTCTCCACCACACCCTACGTCCTTATCCTACCATGCCACGCTCCGCGGCCGCTCGCGATCACACTGGAGCCTTTTGCCATTGTCCCAGTCCCGGCCAGTTGCTCCTCGGTCGGTCGCTTGCCTGCTCTCCCGAATCCATCCTGCTGTTGCACTGCAACCGCAAAAAACACTGTCGTCATCGCACCCGCGCCCACTCACTTTCCAGTCAGCCAACCCCTCCAGTCTTCTCGTCCGACCCCAAGTGCCACGCAGACTGATTCTTGATGCACCCCCTTTCCCTTGACAACCAAAACCCGCCCACCTTTGACTCTTCGTTCACCTGTCCTTGTTAGACTGCTTGATTTTTATCCCTTCTCATCTGTTGGAAACACGTGTACCCCGTACATCATCCATTCACCAGTCCACTTACCTGCTACGGCCTGACGACAAATCACTCACCGCTTCCAAGTCCCCAGATTTACATCGATCGATTCTAGATCCGAAAACCACGTCCAACGGTATGGCGCGCCCTGTCGAACTACACCCCATTTGCACCGTTCAGTCGCTACTGCGCATCGACCAGCTTCGGCTGTTCCAGGCGAGGCGCAATACGACCGCGGATTCCATCCTGCTGGACATATCCTGGATATTTGACTACCCACCATGTTCGAAAAGCCTCGTTATGGCCACTGACACTTTCCCTGACCTCAGACGAAACTAGCAAAAATGGGTCACGAAGATGCCGTCTACCTGGCCAAGCTCGCCGAGCAGGCTGAGCGCTACGAGGGTGAGTGAGCCAGCCATCGCAATTGGCCACCCTCGCCGAAACCAGTGACGAACGCCAAAGAAAATCTAACGCCTGGGACGCATAGAGATGGTTGAGAACATGAAGATCGTCGCCTCGGAGGACAGGGACTTGACGGTTGAGGAGCGCAACCTCCTCTCCGTTGCCTACAAGAACGTCATCGGTGCCCGCCGCGCTTCGTGGAGGATTGTCACCTCGATCGAGCAGAAGGAGGAGTCCAAGGGCAACTCGTCGCAGGTCGGCCTGATCAAGGAGTACCGCACCAAGATCGAGGCTGAGCTTGCCAAGATCTGCGAGGACATCCTGTCGGTGCTCGACGAGCACCTCATCCCCTCCGCCAAGAGCGGCGAGTCCAAGGTCTTCTACCACAAGATGTCAGTGCACCTTTGCACTTCTGATTTGCCATTGGATTATGAACGCAGTTGCTGACAAGGCGGCAATGAACCTTTGCAGGAAGGGTGACTACCACCGTTACCTGGCCGAGTTCGCCATTGGCGACAAGCGCAAGGACTCTGCCGACAAGTCGCTCGAGGCTTACAAGGCTGCCACCGAGGTTGCCCAGACTGAGCTCCCTCCCACGCACCCCATCCGCCTGGGTCTTGCCCTGAACTTCTCCGTTTTCTACTACGAGATCCTCAACGCTCCCGACCAGGCCTGCCATCTGGCCAAGCAGGCATTTGACGATGCCATTGCTGGTAAGTAATTTTGCGGCTGAATGACGACGACGGATGTGGAGAAGTCGGTGTGCTTTGTCTTACTAACCACATCTCTTTCCACAGAGCTTGACACCCTGAGCGAGGAGAGCTACAAGGACTCGACTCTCATCATGCAGCTGCTCCGTGACAACCTTGTAAGTCGCCCCTTATTACATCCAGGCTACTGTTCTCTAGCCTTGTCTAGCCTTGGATTTTTTTTGTGGCGCAGCGGAACTAACAAACTTTACGCCTAGACCCTCTGGACTTCGTCCGAGGCTGAGCCAACAGCCACAACGGGCCACGCTGACGCTGCCCCCGCGGCGGCTGCCACGGAGGACAAGCCTGCCGAGACCGCTGCCGCCACTGAGGAGGCGCCGAAGGCTGCCGAGTAAATTCGGGATGGAAATTTCCTTGATATCGCGGCCGGTCATTGCTTGGTTGTACCCCACTGGTGAAAATTGGTGTCTAGGAGTGTGGTCTGCAAGATTTATTACCTCCCTTTTTATTATCGCAAAACCCTGCATCTCTTTCCCATCTTGTTTCCCTCTTTTCTTCTTTCTATGCGAATACACATGCTGAAGCTATGGCGCTTCCCTTGATCGAGCAAAGGATGAAAGACTGCATTTTGGAGGCCACTTTCAGAACTGCATTTTTTATCTCGTTTAGAGTCTTGACGCTGTGGAAGGACCGCCTGGACAAATAAGAAAAAAACCCTTGATTCCCACATAAGAGATCTAGAGCACGTAAATTCATCAATGGGAAACGGGATGTCGAGTCTTTCCATGCTAAAGAAGACCCTTGCCTTGGTCTCAGTGAGTCTATGTGAATCATATGCTCCAGAATGGTTTCATTTCACTAGTCTGCCTTCTAGAGGGGTTTTCCCAAACTAGTACCCGTATCTGGTTTTTACTGCTTCATTGTAGGAATTCATTATTCCGTTATATTGCTGCACGTTTGTTTATCTTCATGGATCTTAATCTTGGAGCACGGAAAAGTGTACCCTTAACCACAAGCTGCAGTCCTGGCACCCCACGACAAGCTCCCCGTCGTCGGCGACAGCCTCGAGGTCGTCCTCGCTTAGCTCAAAGCCCCTCTCGTTCCCGCAGCGGCAGCTTCGTGACCAAAGACCCTGGTCCTCGTCGATGTCCAGGTCGTCCAGGTCGACGGTCTCTATGCCCGTCTGGAAGTCCGAATGCTGCTGGCGGCCCGCGGCAGCAGCAGCAGCCGCGGCGGTGCGCGAGAGGTTCAAGGCGCCGTCGTACTCCTTCCTCCGGGCGCGGTCTGAGAGGACGGTGGACGCGGTGGATATCTGGTCGACTGTGAAGCGGGAGGTTGCTGCTGCTGCTTCTGTTGGTGGTGGTGGTGCTGGTCTGGCGCCGGCAGATTTGGGCGCGGATACGGATGCTGCGGCGGCTGCGGCCTTGTCCGGGTGGTTTCGCAGTAGTGCACGGTGGTATGCACGCTTGACGATCTGATGGCGCTGCGACTCCTTGGCGTCGTCGAGTATCTGCCTCGAGATCCCGAGGACCTCGTAGTGCGTCGGCTCGGGGAGGTCCATCGGGTCCCCGGTTTGAAATAAAAGAAATCCTGCTCGAGGGTCCCTTAACCCTTATATCGCGGGGTACTGCCTCTTTCCCCTTGTATTTCTGATGTTTTCTTTTTCTTTTCTTGATTTTTGTTTCCTCTTCACTAGCTCCCGCACGGCGGGGAGGGGTCTGGATGTCGGTTCAACTTGTATCTTGGCAGAATAGCTACAGTCCAGGAATTTTGCGTATCGAATCCCACAACCAGCAAAGTCTGTGATTCACCAGGGCGTTGAAGAAGCCTCGTGTATTCGCAGGAGTTGACTGTATCTTTGGACATAGACCTGTGTGGTTCATTGCGCCTGCTTCTCTCTCCATGCGCCCCCCACTACGAGTTTGGATTTGAAGTGGCCGGCGGTCCATCCACACGATACGGTTTGGCAACCAAGGGATTCAACCGTGGGATACCGCAGTAGTACCTATCAACCCGATAGAAGCCGCCGGATCGATTTTTTTTGGAAATTGTTTTTGATACATCACAGTTTTTATCTTTTCGTGGAAGCGTTTTTCGTTCGCCAGAACCAATGTGCAAATGTTCTGCAGAAACTACAAGCACAAAACTGCAACGATGTAGGCTTTTGATATACGTCGTAGAGAAACAAGTCTACCCGAACCCATGCAAACGTGTTGATACAGAATATGTACACCCGAGATGGCCGCCGCCGCTGCCGCCGCCGCCAGCTCGGCTCCGACGAGTCTTCGTCTATTTGGGGAACCTGGTCCAGTTCCGCCTTCCGGTCTGCAGGAGTCGTAGGGACGACGTTTGTTAGCCTTTGCACACATTGCCTCCCGTGTTCCGTCTCTCTCTTTCTTGTACCCAGATCCACGGTAGAGTCCACTTACCCGTTTCCATTCGGCAATGAGCTTGGGCATGCCGCGCATGGCCTTCCTCCTCTTCTCCATCCTGCCGCCAAGCAACGCAAACTGTCAGTTAAAAACAAGACCTTTTTTTAAGGGGAGGGGCTGGAAAAAGACAAAAAGAACACAGCTGCCCGCAGCTGCCACCAGAAGCTAGAAACGTACTTGGCAACCAGATTCCTCTCGTATATGTGACCCTTGACGGCCTGCCCGACACCGGTACCCTTGACCCTGAGGCCGAGCTCGACGCGCTTCCGCAGCCTGACCTCGGTGCCCTTGGGCCCCGGGGGGAGCAGCTCCTCGACGCCGCCCTCGCGCGCCAGCTTGACGAGCTCGGCCTGCCGCCGCAGCGAGTAGACCGGGTTGCTCCACAGGCCCGTCACCGGGTGCTTGGTCGGCAGGAACGGGTTGGGCGTCGCCTGCTGGTACGTGGTCGGCGTGCTGGCGGGCTTGCCGTCGGCGCCGGCGGCGGGCAGGATCGCGGCCGGTGGGTACCGGGCCAGGAAGACCTTTAGCCGCGGGGGCAGCGCCTGGGCCAGGCGGATGTAGGACGAGGTGAGGCCGTTGGACGCCATGGGGGTTCGGCAAGGGCGGCCTGGATGGCGGTTTCGTGGTCGGGTAGTTTGCCTTATTGGCCTTGTCACTTCCAATTCCTTGGGGGTAGACACCGTTTCGGGGGAATTGTTTGGCAGGTCGTCGTGCCGCTGCGGCTTCGTGGTAGGTGCTGATGAGTTGGATGCTCGACTTTGCAGAGGAGCCTGGTCGCGCCGCTATGAAAAATATGGTGGGTCCTTTTGGCGACCAAATGCCCCACAAACCAAAAGAAGCATGCAAGGCTCAGACGGAAACCCTTAAGTCAGCAGCCAACACGCTCTCTTGACTGGCAAAAGAAGGAATGCTTGCTTGTGCTACCACTGAAAAAAAAACCTATCTGAGTGACAAGAGAAAAAAAGAAAACAAAACATACAACACCGAGGATTCCCCAGTGGTCACCCACCTGAGTACTAGTTCGGCCCTCACTGGTTTGACTAGGGGAGAGCGGACGGGATCCCGTATATTCCAGTGGGTATGGTCGTATGTGCTATGAGAGGTTTGTTTTGCAAACTAAGACCTTTAGTTGTTGCGATCATAATCTTTATATGTGAACAAAATCACTGGATTTGGGGTCTCCAAAGCGTCCGAAAACGGATGGTTTTGCTTCTAGAAACCGTGCGCTTTTGCTCCCATGCACGTTTTTCCAGCTCTACACCACCTTCCATATGATTTGCGAAGTTGCGAAGCTATCAGACGGAAAAGGGGCAAAAAAAGTGCAATGTAGCAAAGCAATTACTAAGTACACGTATCATCAAAAACGAAGCATTTCCCCCTGATTGCGCTATTCTATTCGTTTGCAATGAGTTAGGC
>JARHUK010002730.1:4286-28483 GCA_031001725.1 Pseudopyricularia javanii | reverse complement strand
TCCTTTTTTTTTTTTTTTTTTTTTAAAAAAAAAAAAATCTATACCTCTCGACGCAATACAAACATACATAATACGAGGAAATTTTGCTGCATATGTTTGGTGTGTATTTCTCACCATCTCTATAAAGTATGCGTCGATTTCCCCATCGCAGTATGACGTGCAGCTTAGAAGCCGCCCTGTCGCGTTCCCGACTGTCGGGGTGACAATTCCCCGCTGCCGACCTGGAGCTGTAACTTGCCGGCGGGGCGCTCTAGAGTGCGTTATCTACATGCGACTCATCTTCCCGCGGCTTTACTGAAACTAATAGCGGCCTTATGTCAAAGCAGTTACAGCCTATGGTCGCAGAGGTATCCCAGACCTTTTTTCCCCCTTAGTTGACACCCAAACGACCAGCATCATGGCTACTGCCGAGATCCCCGTCGTCGACCTCGCAGCCAACGACCAAGGACAGGTCGCCAGAGATCTCGTAGACGCTGCTGTCAAGCATGGATTTGTGTATCTCAAGAATCAGGGAAAAGACATCCCCGTGGAGGCAATAGATGGCGCTTTTGGTCTGGTGAGCAATTCTGTCTGGTCTTCATCCGCGCGCTCCGTCGACTCACACCCCGCAGGCAAGGAAGCTTTTTGCATCCCCATTAGAAGAAAAAGCGTCATGTCCAATAGAAAAGAACAACCGTGGTTACTCTGGCATGCACGTGGAGACCCTTGATCCTGCCAACCAAAGGGTGGGTGACTTTAAGGAGTATGGTTTTTTTTTTCTCCTTTCGTCTGTTGATCACTCGCAGCGAGGATTAGGCGGCCTAACTTCCACTCACTTCCAGGGCTTTCAACTTTGGCGAGTTCAAAGACGGCGAGCCCCAACAGCCGCTTCCACCATCCCTCGCCTCGGACGCCGGCCAGATTGGGGCGTTTTTTGACCACTGCTACGAGCTCGCGCTGAAGCTCAACACCCTTCTGGGCATAGGCCTCGCAACAGACCCGCCAGACTTCTTCCGCAGCGCCCACCTCCGCGAGCGGGGGCCTTCCGGCAGCATCCTACGCCTACTGCACTACCCGCCACTGGGCGATGCTGCAGGTGCCTCTGTCGCCGACGTCCGGGCGGGCGCCCATTCGGACTACGGAAGTCTGACGCTGCTATTCCGGCTGCGCGGCCAGGCCGGGCTTGAGATCCTGACCGAGGAGGGCCGCTGGGCGCCCGTCCCCGTGACGCCGCCTGGGACCGAGGATGACCCGAGCCCGCCAATCCTAGTCAATATCGGCGACCTACTCAGCTACTGGACGTCGGGACTCCTGCGGTCAACAGTGCACCGCGTCGTGTTCCCGACCGCCGCGCAGTCGGGCGAGACGGCGACTGATCCCAGGTACAGCATGGCCTTCTTCTGCCACCCGGTCGGGAGCGCGGCGCTGGAGCCGGTGCCTAGCGAGAGAGTGCGCGCCGAGGGGATCAAGGCCGCGGCACGGGAGGGGAACCCCCACGCACTCAAAAGGGACGAGGTATTCACTGCGGACGAACACCTTCAGATGAGACTCAGGGCGAGCTATGCTGGGCTGTACGGGAGTGAGGGCAAAAAGTGAAGGTGCCAGCGAGTCTGCAGCTGCGAGTCTTGCGACACGGCTAATAGATGAGATTATAGTGGGAAATAAGATGGACGACAGCCGAGATTGAGGGGCTGTTTGGGTTCATCGGATTGCAGCTCCACGACCGTCCAATTTTTCGTCGTATTTTCCACGTGATATAGATAACTGGTCAAGGGTAGGCCCTGCAGGCTTTAATTGAATTCAAACAAGGGAACGAGGACGACGATGGGCGAACCACGTTGTTTTTCCTGTTGCCATGGTGCTGCGTACGTGGGTTGCCACCAAAATGTATTCGTCATGATGCTGGACTCGGGGTCACATTGTCTCGAAACACGAACTGCCAGACCAGGTCCAACTTGGTTCAAGTGCGTGCATTTGTCATCTCTGGACGTGCAGTTTTATTCCCGAATCCCGAAAGCATTATCGGAGATAACTACCTTTACCCAGGAACACACCTACTGCACTCTTTGTCACTCACAATATGGCTGCAGCACCGACCTACCAACAGTAGACAGCAGGAACAGATGACAACTAACTCCGTATGGCCTCCACAACACCTTCCTCGATCGGGATCCTTGCTCGCCTCCACATATTGCACATCCCTCACCATTTTCAAACTTTCGGCTTGACTTTTGATTTTCCCCTCCTGTCCTCCTAGACTCCCACCCGCAATGGTCTTCCCCGACCTCTTGGCGGAGATCTAGTCGATCTTGATTACAAACTGTACGGCCTGAGCCGCCTTTAAACTCCTCTCCTTTACCCCCTACTGTTGGCCATACGCGCGTCATCGGAAGTTCCGTAGTAGTTAGCCGCTTGCCCCCAAACATAAATATAAACATGCCTTTTCACACCGCAAATCGATGAGATTCCTCTATCTAGGTCCCTTTATTCCCCCCTCCCCCTCCCCTGGCCGTCAATGAAAAGATATGGGTCCTAGCATGCGGGTTACTACTACGTAGTTATTACATCCAGGTCATACGGCATATCTCATGTCCCGAGCCGACCGACCTTGGGTATCTTTTTGATGGGCCACCTATCCCGGCACTGATTCGTTTCGTTACCAGCGTTCCTTTTGCTACTGATTTCAAACCAGTGTCCCACAAGTCTCAGAGTCGGGCTCGGTGGTCCTGGATCTCTCCACAACCCGACTTGGCTCCTTGTATACACCTGCCGCTCGCTCTTTTCCCATCATCACATCGTCTTTTCTCCCATCAACTCTGCCAAGTACAGAATCCGGAGAATCACGATGGCTTCACCACCAGCGCATGGTTCTACGCCGCCCAGCGCCGAGAACGATGATTATAGGCTGCAGCAGCACGACCAGGAGCGCCTAGCTACCGACGCCAGCATGACCCGGGACGCGAACCTTGTTCAACCAGCCGCGCCAAGCCCGGCCCCTGACATCAGCGCCGCCCAAGACGACGCTACCTCATCCGAATATGAAAAACAACAACACCGCCTATCTTCAGAATCAGCACAATCACTGCCACCAACTACGCCAACAAGAACCGACTTGGGCCGCACCAAGAGCGCGGCCACGGATGCATCCGCTACATACTCCACGCACTTGCGAACACTACAGCAAGAATGGATCTCGCGGCCATGGTACCGCAAGCTGAACCCACTGCGCTGGGGCGGCATACCGCCGCTGCCCGACGAGCGCCAACCATCACCCGAGGCCCAAGCCAGCTTCATTAGCAAGCTGTTCTTCTCCTGGCAGGGCCCGCTTATGGCCACGGGCTACCGCCGCAGCTTGCAGCTGACCGATATATGGTCTGTGAATCCGGAACGGGCCGTCGAGCCCATGTCGGCGCGCATGCAGACTTCGTTCCGGAAGAATGTCGCCGCTGGCCAAAGCTACCCGCTCGCACGCGCCATTCACGAGGTCTTCTTTTTTGAGTTTTGGCTGGCCGGCGTTTGCTCGCTCATCTCAACCTTGATGCAGGTCATGTCTCCCTTCCTTCTGCGCTACTTGATCCAGTTCGCGACGGATGCCTACAACGCCGCAAACCTGGGCACACCGGCGCCGGAAATCGGCAAGGGGGCTGGGTTGATTGTGGGCGTGGTCTTGATGCAGGTTGTGCAGAGTCTTTCACTGCACCACTTCCTCTACCACAGCATGGCTTGTGGAGGACAGACAAGGGCCAGCCTGATCCAGCTGGTGTACGAGAAGAGCATGGTGCTGTCCGGCAGGGCCAAGGCAGGCGCAGACAAGGAGAGTGCAAACACAAAGGAAACAAAGCGTAAGGAAACCAAAGGCAATAAGGGTGGGATGCAAGATAAACAAGAGGCAGGCTGGGCGAACGGCCGCATCGTCAATTTGATGAGCGTTGACACCTACCGCATCGACACGGCATTCGGCCTTTTCCACATCATCTGGACGGCTCCATTGGCCTGCATTGTCACCCTGGTGGTTCTGCTCATCAACATCACGTACTCGGCTTTGGCTGGATTCGGCCTGCTGATGCTTGGAGTCCCGATCCTGACGTGGACCATGAAGTCTTTGTTCATACGGCGAAAAGTCATCAACCGCATCACCGACCAGCGTGTTTCCCTTACCCAGGAGATTTTGCAGTCCGTGCGGTTCGTCAAGTACTTTGGCTGGGAGAGCAGCTTCATCACTCGTCTCAACGACCTTCGGGCGCGCGAGATCTCCGGCATCCAGGTTCTCCTGTCGATGCGCAACGCACTTCTGGCCGTCAGCCTGTCGCTGCCCGTCTTTGCTTCCATGCTGTCCTTTATCACTTACTCACTCTCGGGACACGGCTTGAACCCGGCTCAGATCTTCTCCAGTCTAGCGCTCTTCAACGGCCTCCGCATGCCACTGAACCTGTTACCTCTTGTGATTGGACAAATCACAGATGGCTGGTCTTCGCTCAAGAGGATCGAAGAGTTCCTGCTGGCCGAGGAGCAGACCGAAGACGTCGTGAGGAAGATGGATGGCGAGAATGCTGTGGAGATGCGGAACGCCTCGTTTACATGGGAGAAAACGGTTCAACAGGAAGACAAGGACGGCAAGGCAACTACTGGCAGCGACAAGAAGCAGAAAAAGCCAGAGGCAACCACCAGCACTGCCCTCAGCTCCGCGGCTGACCCAGAGCTGGAGCCGTTCCATCTTGATCAGCTCAACCTTGCCGTCGGGCGCAACGAACTCATCGCCGTAATCGGAACCGTTGGCAGCGGCAAGACCTCGCTTCTTGCTGCTTTGGCGGGAGACATGCGAAAGACTGGGGGAGAGGTTGTCTTGGGTGCCTCCCGGGCGTTCTGTCCCCAGTACTCGTGGATCCAGAACACGACTGTGCGGAACAACATTTTGTTTGGAAAGGAGATGGACGAGGCCTGGTATCAGGAGGTTATCTCCGCGTAAGTTTGAAGCCCACCCGATAGGTCTGTACAGGGATCTGGTATTCGCTGACACGCTTAAACAACAGATGCGCCCTTCAAGCAGATCTGGATATGCTACCCAACGGTGATCTGACCGAGATTGGTGAGCGGGGAATTACAATCTCCGGCGGGCAGAAGCAACGGCTCAACATTGCCCGTGCAATCTACTTCAATTCGGAAATGGTGCTTATGGACGATCCGCTAAGCGCCGTCGATGCCCATGTCGGGCGGCACATTTTTGACAACGCCATCCTGGGCCTTCTGCGTGACAAGTGCAGGATCCTGGCGACGCATCAGCTCTGGGTCCTTAACCGCTGCGACCGCATCGTGCTTATGGATGCAGGCAAGATCCAGGCCGTCGGCACATACGATGATTTGTTGCAAAACCACGACGGCTTCAAGCATCTGATGGAGTCTCATTCGCAAGAAAAGAAGGAACAGGCTGACGAAGAGGATGATTCGGGCTCCGATGAAAAAGAGGATACCCCCAAGGACAAGGCTGGGAGCAAACTCAAACTTAAGAAGGGCAAGTCACTCATGCAGACCGAGGAGCAGGCTATGTCTAGTGTGCCATGGTCCGTTTACAGGGACTACATACGGGCGTCAGGCAGCATTCTCAACGCGCCGCTCACGCTGCTGCTCTTAGCTGTGGCACAAGCCGCCAACATTGTCACCTCGTTATGGCTGTCTTACTGGACGTCCGATCGCTTCTCGCTGCCGACGGCGGTCTACATTGGCATCTACGCCGGGCTGGGCGTGGTGCAGGTGGTGCTGATGTTCACCTTCATGGTCTCGCTCTCAGTGCTGGGGACGCGGTCGTCAAAGAAGATGCTGCACGACGCCGTGACGAGGGTTCTGCGTGCGCCCATGTCTTTCTTTGACACGACACCTCTCGGCCGCATAACGAACCGGTTCTCCCGCGATGTCGACGTCATGGACAACAATCTGTCTGATGCAATCCGCATGTACTTCTTCTCCGTGGCCGGGATATTGTCCACGTTTGGTCTCATCATCGCCTTCTTCCACTATTTCGCTGCTGCGCTCTTGCCGCTCTTGGCCGTGTTTTTGGCATCGACCGCTTACTACCGCTCATCCGCTCGCGAGGTCAAGCGATTCGAGTCGACGCTCCGCTCCAACGTTTTTGCCAAGTTCAGTGAGGGCCTCAGTGGTGTGGCGTGCATCCGGGCCTACGGGCTACAGGATCGATTCGCGGCGGATCTCAGGGTGGCCATTGACGACATGAACTCGGCCTACTATCTGACCTTTTCGAGCCAGAGGTGGCTTTCAATTCGCCTCGACGCCATCGGCAACGTACTTGTCTTGGTTACGGGAGTCCTGGTGGTTACAAACCGGTTCGATATATCGCCGTCGATTGGTGGCCTCGTGCTCAGTTACATCCTCTCCATTGTGCAGATGATCCAGTTCACCGTCCGGCAGCTGGCAGAGGTGGAGAACGGCATGAACGCCGTCGAGAGGCTGAGATACTACGGCCAGGAACTCGAGTCGGAAGCACCACTCAAAACGATCGATGTCCGGTCATCATGGCCCGAGAAGGGCGAGATCGCTTTCGAGCAGGTCGAGATGCGGTACCGGGCCGGACTGCCACTCGTGCTGCGCGGACTGGATATGAAGGTCCGCGGTGGCGAGAGGATCGGGATAGTTGGCAGGACGGGCGCAGGCAAGAGCAGTATCATGAGCGCTCTGTTCCGGCTCGTTGAGCTGTCCGGGGGTCGCATCACAATCGATGGGGTGGACATTGCTACCATCGGGCTCAAGGACCTGCGTTCGAGGCTGGCAATTATCCCGCAGGACCCGACGCTCTTCGTGGGCACAGTGCGCAGCAACCTGGACCCGTTCAACGAGCATTCCGACCTCGAGCTATGGGACGCGCTACGGCAGGCGGATCTCGTAAGCCCCGATGCAAGCGGCACCGGGACGCCGACACTCCCTGATGAGAAGGAGGGAGGAGCCGCCCATACGCAGCAGAGCCGCATCAACCTCGACTCGGTGGTAGAGGAGGACGGACTCAACTTCTCGCTGGGCCAGCGGCAGCTGATGGCTCTGGCGCGCGCCCTGGTCCGGGGGTCGCAGATCATCGTGTGCGACGAGGCGACGTCGAGCGTCGACATGGAGACGGATGCCAAGATCCAGGCCACGATGGCGGTCGGGTTCCGGGGCAAGACACTTCTGTGCATCGCGCACCGGCTGCAAACCATTATCGGCTACGACCGCATTTGTGTCATGGACCAGGGGCGGATTGCGGAGCTTGGTGAGCCGGCGGAGCTTTTCAGGATGGAGGAAGGCATCTTTAGAAGTATGTGCGAGCGGAGCGGGATCAGCGAGGCGGAAATCCTGGCTGCGAAGGCGGGGCTAGGGGTTTCGGCCGATGTGGATGCAGAGAAGAGCGGATAGTGACTGGGTGTGCCTAGTAGTAGTTGTTATGAAAGTATGTAATAAAACAATACCCATGGGAACGTTGCTAGTCACGACCTGGGTACCTAGGTTATGATGTCCCGGAGATCAACGTGGGATAAGATGTGTCTCTTGTGTCTGAACGCTCGTGTTTACAAAGTGCTTCAAAGGTTTCTACGAAGAGAGCGCTTGCGGCCTTCCAGAGTTGTTCATTCGGCTGAGCTTGTTGGTATCTAGCAGAGAGATCCACGTTCATACGACATTGAAATAATCATTAGTTTGTTTAACTCGCAACGTCATCAGAGATCCTAGTAGCCCGAAAACCTTGACGCCCATTGCTTAGCGTAGCAAATCTTTGGCAGAAAATAGTACAACAAACAAGGCCTGGTGGGCCTTCGCACACCAACAATCATGCGTCACTGCGCCCAACCGCCCGCGCCCGAGTTCCTGCGACCCTTTTCGTACAAGAATTTGCTGTTGAGCCCGACCGTGGTGCGCTTCCCGGCTGATGGGCTTGGAGTGGCGCCCGACGCTCCTCCCTGCTGGCCGAACAGGTTCGAGCCGCTCGACGTGCTGGGGCTGAGCAGCGCACTGGACGAGATACCGCCGGCGCCGCCGTTGAACGAAGACCTCCTCCCCTGCATGGCCTTTTGGAAAAGTGGGCTGCCGGCGCCGACTGGCGAAAAAGGTGAGGCGGCGCTGTTGAGCCTCTTGTTGTTCGCGGTTGCGGCGGCAGAGGGGCTTCCCGAAATCGGGGAGCCGCCGAAGCTCTTGCTGCTGCCGACGGAGCCCGAGAGCGAAGGAGTGCGTGAGTAGCGCGGCGGTGTGCTGAAGGAGGAGCCCGGGGTTGCGGGGCGTGATGCGGGAGGGAGGCCGAGGAGCTTGCGCTGCGTCGTGGTCAGGGGGATGTCGGAAAGATCGTCCTTCTTGCGGAAGACGGGGAGGAGGGCGACGAGGATGTTAATGATCGGAATGACCTGCAGGCCGAGGTTGGCCCACCATATCAAGGCGCGTGTCGATTCGGGGAAGCTGGATATGGGGAACGGAATTGTCAGTTTATGGAGGAGCAGCTTTGTAGTGCGGGAAGTGTAACCGACCTTCTCTCGTATCTTAGCACCGTAGCGTTGTTCTGGAATATGTGTACAGCGACCAGGGCCGCGACATTGTAGGCAATGATGCGGGCGTTGGTGTCGGTGAAGGTTGTGCGCTTCTGGCGCTGGGTGATCTCGGCAAGGCGCGGATGGGTCCAGTTACCAGGACTGTCGATTGCCGGGCTGGGCGTCTGCTTTTTGGGTGTCCCGACTGGCGTGAGGCTTCTGGAGCCCTTGGCCATGGTAGTTGAGGACATGGTGCTGGTGTGAGGGGAGCTGGGATGGGTGTGAAGGCGAAGTGACTACCTGGACCGCGACAATGCTGCGATTGAGAAACAAAAATGCAGTAGAAGGACTGCTGCTGCTGCTGCTGATGATGATGATGATGATGATAATGATGACAATTTTTCTGCTGCTGTCAATGGTTAGTAAATCGCGAGGCTTCCCTCGGATGTCGTCGGTTCCTCCCCCAGTTGCGTTGTCTCTTTTTCGCTGCTGGATAGGTGGTGATGTTGTTTTCGTTTGCGGAATTACTGGCAGTAGATTTGGGCGAAAAGTCAACATGGCAACGGGACCCTTGCAGGAGTGGGGCGCATAGGTACCTGCGTACCGGGTGACAGAATCATCTTTTTGGAAGGTGGGCGACCAGGTCGGAACTTCGCTGTATGAAGGCAGCTCACCTCCAATATATTTATTGAAATCCTTTGCCAAAAACCCATCATCATCAACCACCTCACATGTTTTTTTCTTCATTGCTTGATCATTCTCTGTGAATTGTTTCGCACTAAATCGCGCCATCTTCAGTTTTTTTGGCTGCCAAGCCACCCACCCGGCCTGACCCACATAAGCTCCCAGCGAAGCATCATCCCCCACGGCCTCCCGAGTCCCGCGGAGGCACCTTGCATCTTGAAACTGTTCACTACCGAATTCTGTCTTGGTTGGAAGCCTTCTTTTCCTATCTCATACACAACAGTGGCGGGGACACCGTTGGTAGTCCCTTCGAATACACCTTTTTCGACAGTCCTCCCCGAAAACATTGCAACGAAACGTTCGAAAAAACCCTGACCAAATCAATATCCGTATCCCACCATCGGCCGCCCGCACCGGAATCCTCGGCTCCAACCAGAGTCCGCATCAGCACAACCGCAACAATGGCCATCGAAAGCTGGATGTGGGACATTGACCAGCGCCTGTCGGCTGCCCTCGGTCAATGGAACGGCCACACCACCGCCCTCCTTACTGTTCTTCTGGGCATCTGGACATGGGCCCTCTTCACCCGCAAGGATCCTGACACCCATCCCATGCTGCTTGCCCGTCAAGCACAAAGCTCGCCTGTGCGACAGCCCGGCGAGTCGGCTGTCTACCGCTGCCACGCAGCACCCCACGGCATGCCGCTCAACGCCGGACTCAACGTCAAGGACGCCGGCGCCTCCAAATGGGCCAGGGGCCGCGACGGCGACTTGCGCGACATCTGGAGGCGCGCCGTTGCTGGCGTCCCTGAGGGGGAGGGGCAGATTTCCGGCAAGGGCAAACTTCTGACGGTGCATGGCGACAATGCTGATGAGAAACCCCTGGGTAGGTCGCACATTACATACCTCTCAATGCACAATCTGGTCGAACCCCCTCTTGCTAATCGCCCTTTGTCTTCGCAGATGATGTCACACGTCAGATCAACATCATCGGCCAGCACATCCTCGACCAGGGCGGTAACCGTGTCGCCATATACCTCCCGAACTCGGTTGAGCTCCTCTCCGCTCTCTTCGCCTGCGCCTTCCACAATCTCACGGCCATCATCTTGCCCTTTGACCAGCCGGACGATTCCGTCATCTCAATGCTCCGCCGTTCTGCTGCCGACACAGTGATCGCCCTCCCCGGAGCCTTTCCTTTCGATCTCGTTGTCAAGAGCTACCCCTCTCTTCGCAACCTCGTTTGGGTTGTCGACGAGGGCAACCGCCATTTGGACTGGAATGAGGTGCCCAAGGGCATGGGCGGCGCCGTCAACGTCGCAACCTGGCACGACCTTGTCGCCGAGGCCCCCCAGGATGCCGGCAAAGAACTTCCTCCCCTCGAGGGTCAGAAGGACCCGCGCGACGTGACCGTATTTTGGCAGAGCAAGGCCGGCGAGATGGAAGAGATGGTCCGCTTCACTAGTGCGAACCTGATATCTGCTGTCTCTGCTCAGATCTATGCCGTCCCTACATCGCAACGCCTTGGACCTTCGGACCTGTTCCTTCCGGCTGCCCCGCTCTCGGACGTTTACACATTGACATTGACCCTCGCCGCGCTATTCTCCAACAGCTCTGTCGCGTTCAACACTGCTGCGGGCCGGTCACGGGACCTTCAGGCCGCCACCCGAGGCATCTCCCCCACCGTCATAGTCACCACGCCCGAGACACTGCTTCAGACCCGTGCCCAGTCAGAAGGGTCGCTCAAGTCGTTCATCGCAAGCACAGTGCACGGTATTCAGACCCGTAGCTTGACCCGGGAGGGCATCATGCCCACCTCGTCGATTCTGACATCATACAACGACAGCCTTCGCCCTGCCCTTGGCCGAACCCCGGGCAAGCTGCGGCTGGTCTTTGTGGCCGAGCGGGTCGGCGCCGGCACTCCACCGCTGTCCTCGGCTGCGCTGTCTGATCTGAGAATCTTGACAGGCGCTAGAGTCATCTACTCCCTTACTGCGCCCAAGGTCGCTGGCGCCGTGGCTCAGACAGCCTTTTACGACTACAGGGTTAGCGAGGATGAGGGTGATAAGGGCTGCTCGCACTTTGGACCGCCCTTGACAAGCACCGAGATCTTGCTGAGGGACAGCGGGTTGAGGAAGACGACGGATGAACGCATCGAGGGCGAGGTATGCATTTTTTTTGCTGGCTTTGCCCTTCTGGACATATTTCGAACTAACATTCGGTTAATTTTTGCAGATCGTCGTTCGTGGACCTTGTGTCGCCGGTGGTGAAGCCGCACTTGGCGTTGTTGGCAGGATCTTAAACGACAACACCCTTGCATATGTGTAAGAGAATTTGATAGAGCTGTGGAACATATCGGCACATTTATGTCGCCATGCGAGGCACCAAGTGCTTTTTTTTCCAAAACCTGCAGTAAATATTATTGAACAAATAACACAACGCCGATGTTATGCACGCAATCTAGATGTGCGGAAAGTACATTGACCAGGTAACATGCACAAACACAGTAGCATCGACATGTCTGAGCTGCAGGAACGCCTCGACGACCTGATACATCCTAGCCACCCCGTAAAGCACCGCGATGGGTGCGATGGTCCAAAATTCCCAGGCGAGGGGTAGTTCGACGACCTTTCTCGGCGGCGGTGGCGGCGGCGCAACACGCTCACCAGACCCTGCCTTCTGCTTATTTAGGTCAACATCTTGCCCTTCCGGTGACCCCAGCCGTCTCCGTTCAATAAAGCGGAGATATATGCGACGCCACCGCCCGAGCCGCACCCAAGACGCGGCCGTCTCAGCAACCCAAAACGCAGCGGTGACAATGAACAGGACGAGGCTGGAGACGCGCCAGAGGACCTGCTCGACGCGCGACGGAAAGTTAAAGTCCCAGGCAACGAGGTGCAGGCCAGTGAATAGAAGGGTTGCGAGGCAGAGCAGGTATTCTTGGGCACCGTAGGGGTCCATCGGAAATCGGCCGTTGGGGGTGCGCTGCAGCGGGCGTTGGGGCGGGAGGACAGGCATGCGTATAAATGGCTGCACATTGAGAGCCCAACCGGGACCGTTCTCGTCTATGAAGTCGAGCGGCGTCGTGTCCCAGGGGCGCCTGGACGTGATCTCGGACAGTGTGTGCTGGGATACGAGGCGGATCGGGTGACGGGAGTTCGCCAAGACCAATATCCAGACCAACATCCAGACGCACCCAGTCACTAACCGCCCGCGGTTTTCGGTATCCACAGCACAGGAAACAGAGGCTTTGGCTCCCCTCCATTCCCAGGCTCGAAACTTGCTCACAAAACTGTTGAAAACACCTTGGGCAGGATGCCGACGTGATTCAACAAGCTCTCTATCCGAAATGGACATGTCTCCGCTCTGGGCGACTCTGTACGTCTTAGCCGGCACCTTGGGCTCATACTTGGGCTTCGTCGCCCTGCTCACGATCCCCGCCCTCCAGAACCAGGTCATCTACCTCAACGCCGTTACGCTCACGTGGTCCAAGAATGTTTCCATTCCGGAGCAATGGGGGTTTCTTCATAACCAGGTGACCCCCTTTACGCTCAAGACGCCAGATGGCGAAACCCTCCATGCCTGGCACATCCTGCCGCCAGGTCTATACGAGGACCATAAAGACGAGCTCACCAAGGAGCCCGAGGGTGTTGCGCCGGATATAACTAGCCTTCTTTCCTTCAAACTCCTGCGCGACGACCCAGAGGCGCAGCTTGTGCTCTACTTCCATGGCGCAGCCGGCACGCTCGCCTCGGGGTTTCGCCCGCCAAGCTACCGCGCCATCTCAGCCGCCTCACCCTCCAAGGCACATATTGTCGCCATCGACTATCGCGGCTTCGGGTCCAGCACGGGATCACCATCGGAGGAGGGTCTACTCACCGACGCGTTCACGCTGGCCTCGTGGGCCGCCGATGTTGTCGGCGTTCCGCCGTCGCGCACTGTCCTCTTTGGCCAATCTCTCGGCACTGCCGTCGTCATCTCCCTGGCGCACCACCTCGCACATCGGGAAGTGGAACCCGTCTTCTTCAGGGGAATGGTCCTCGTCGCGCCCTTTGCCGACGTCGAGCTCCTGACTGCGACCTACCGCATCGCGGGCACTGTACCCATCCTCGGCCCGCTCGCGCGGGTGCCGCGACTCCTCGCGCTGCTCCAGAGCTTCATCCGATCCAAGTGGCGCAGCCGGGAGAAGCTGGCGGGCCTGATCACAAGGATCGAGAGGGGGGATGTGGCGGGGCGTTACCACATCGACCTGATCCACGCCGAGGACGACTACGACATTCCGTGGTCGCACAGCGAGCGCCTGTACCATGCGGCGGTGGACGCGGCGCGGGAAGGCGGCGTGTCGTTTGAGGAGCTGGACAGGGAAAAAGGCGCGACCAGGACGACGCTGGGAGCGGGCGGATGGGTGGCCTCGCACGAGACGGAGAGGGGCCTGGTGAGGGAGCAGATATTGAAGCACGGTCTGCACGACGTCATCATGTCGTTCCCGGTGGTTGGGCTGGCGGTTTTGAGGGCATTCCGGGGCGTTTAGATGTGGATACTGGCGGGTCTGACATTGATAGCTTTGTCTTGTTTAGTTTTAGTTTAGTATGGATATTTCCGAGGAGGATGACTCCTACCTGGACCGGAACAGACCAAAGACACCTTTATCGCCAGTTCGGTGTGAATATAGTGGACCTAATCGCCGGAAATTCAACAATTCTGGACCAATGTGCGCCAAGAGGTGGATTATATGATTGGTGCATGATGCATATCACCACGGCTACCGGCGCGAGGCTATCGGGAGGCATGTTCCGGTAGCCGGAGCTTCGTGAGGAGGGGAAAGCTGCAGGTATGCCGATGCGAGGGGTTTCCTTTTGTTCCCCTGCCCGGCCGCATCCTTTGTTTCTTTTGTCCTCTACATGTTCCATCTCCAGCCAAGCAAAATGCAGTCCATCGTCACCCTCGCAGCATTGGCCGCGCTTGTCGGCGGCGCCGTCGCCGAGACAGTCCACGGCGTTGTCGTCTATAGCCGTCATGGCGACCGTGAGCACCCTCCCCCCATCCGCCCAAGCCTTGGTCGCAAACGTCAAGCTCGTGACTAACAAAGCCTACAAAGGCACCACCAAGCACTACGGCTCCCAGCAGCTGACCGACCTGGGCGCCCAGCAAAACTTCCAGGTCGGCAGCGTCTACTGGAGCCGCTACCTAGCCCCCGGGTCGCCGCATCAGATCGCGGGCATCTCGCCCGACAAGTACCAGGCGAGCCAGCTGTACGCCAGCGCGCCGGACTCGGGCATCCTTCTTGACACGGCCACGGCCTTCCTCCAGGGCCTCTACCCTCCCCTGGTGTCGACCACGACCCTCAACAACGGCAGCGACGTCACCGCGCCGCTGGGTGGCTACCAGTACGTGCTCCTCCGCAGCAAGGACGCCAACTCGCCCGACGCTGTGTGGATCAAGGGCGACGACGGCTGCCCCGTGAATGCGGCCGCTTCGGACGACTTCTTTGCAAGCAGCCAGTTCGTCGAGACGGACGCGGCCACGAGGTCGTTCTACGCCGGCCTCTACGACGCGCTGTCCCCGGACGTCTACGACCTCCGCCCGGAGAACATGACGTTCCGTAACGCCTACGACATCTTCGACCTGGTCAACGTGGCGCGGATCCACAACGCCAGCTCCGGGGCCCGCGCCATCCCGGACGAGGATGTGCTGCAGCTGCGCACGCTAGCCGACGCGGCCGAGTTTGGCCGCAACTTCAACGCGTCTCAGCCCGCGAGGTCCATCCACGCCCGCACCCTAGCTGCGGGGCTTCTACAGCAGCTGAAGCAGACAGTGTCGACCAAGGGCGGACTCAAGTTCTCGCTGCTGGCCGGCAGCTACGACACCTTCCAATCCTTCCTGGCCACCGCGGGGCTGACGGCGCTGTCGGACGACTTCTTCGGCCTGCCCGACTACGCATCCACCATGGCCTTTGAGCTGGTCGACACGGCTACTTCGGCGAACGGCACGGCGTTTCCCGCGAACCTGGACGAGGACCTGCGCGTCCGCTTCCTCTTCCGCAACGGCACCGACGGCGCCTTTAAGGCCTGGCCGCTTTTCGGAACCGGCGAGGAGACGCTGCCGTGGCCGCGCTTCGTGAGCGAGATGGAGAGCCGCTCCATCTCTACCGCTGGAGAGTGGTGCCGCGTCTGCACGAGCACGCTGTCGTTCTGCGCCGGTGCAGAGGAGGACGCTGCTTCTGAGACTGGCTCATCTGCTGCTGCTGGCGCAGGCGGCATGTCCAACACCGTGGCGGGCGTCATTGGTGCATTTGTAGCGCTCGCTGCTGTGGGTATCGTCGGCGGTCTGCTGTTCGTGGTCTTGAGGAGGCGCAAGGTAGCGACGCGTGTTCAACGGCTACCTAGTGGAAAGATGAGCGATAATGGGTCGACTGTGTAGGAAGACTGCCGAAAGGTGTTTCAAGTGTCTTTGCTACCTTTGGTATTCCGCATGAGCCTCTCGCTTTACTTTGAAGGATGATATGAAGTAGGTCTCAAAGCCGTCAAGTCAAACACGATACCGTCAAAATGAGTGAGGCGTCTAAATTGGGATTATCATAACCATTACAAAGGAGAATTTATCATGACTTCCTCGATACAATCTCTTTGATATTTTGTCCTCTTTCTTCATTTCTTTTCTTCATGTTTCATTTGATAACCGTCAGACCATCTTCTCCGCACCAAATTTGGCCTCGCCAACCCCCGGTATGGCCGGCGGCGATGTGGGACTCCTAGCCATCGGCCTGACCTCCTCTTGGTCGCCGTCACGGTGGTCCTCCTGGATCGCCTCCCGCCTCGACCAGAACCTCCTGCTCGCCTGCGACGGGCCCAGGCTGTGCATGCTACCCCTAGTAGTCGTGCGCTCTATGCCCGGCGACGGGTGTCGCGCCGGTGACATGGCCCGTTCCGCGACCCTGATGCTCTGTAGTCGCGCTAGGCTGGTGCTCGCATCTGGCCGGCGGCTCTCGTACACGTCTTGGAATACGTCCGGCCCATCGTCCATGACCGATGGGCCGCGGCGACGGCGGATGACCGAGGAAGTGTGGTGGGCCTGTTGTTGTTGAGGCTGCGTCTGCTGCTGCTGCTGCTGCTGGGATTCTTGACCGAAGGCGGGGAACTGTACGACAGGGCTGCTGGTGCTCTGCTCGGAAGGCTTCCTCTGCACACCGTTCTGCGACTTGCCTGACGGCCCCAGCGGCGTGACGTAGGTGGTGTCCGGCTCATAAGACGGCGGCTGCACATTGCTCCAGTAAAAGGGCAGCTCCTTGGTGCCTCCAGGCTGCTGCTTCCGCGGGCCCTCGATGCCTAGCAGAGCCATCTGGCGCATCAGCTCGCCGGCGAAGCGGTTGTGGCGCTGCAGACGCAGCAGCTCGTTCTGGAAGTTGGACTTGTGGAAGAAGATAAAGTTGATGGTGACAGAGTATACCTCTGTGATGGTGGTGACCTCGGTGATGATGCGTGGGGCGTAGTCGCGCTTGTACTCGCACACAAAATCGGTCATGCGGTCGCGGAGCTGCTCGATGACCTCGCTGGTAGTGCCGAAACGGACCTTGAGCTCGATGGGGTCTGCAAGCCCGTTAGACCGGCGCTGGTTAAGGATGAAGAGGTTGTTGAGCAGTGAGTTGGGCGCCTGCACGACGTGGCCCTGCATCTTCTTGAACTCGGTGTAGAGCAGAGAGATCTCCTGGACGTAGTAGTCGTCGCCAATCATCATGTCTCCAGTGTTACCGTAGACGCGTACGCGGTCGCCGACGTCGAACGGGTGTTTGACAAAGACGAAGATGATGGACTGCAGAAACTCCTGCGCCGTTGCCTGGAGCATCCAGGCCAGACCCAGGATCGTGGTACCGGCAGAGCCCAGCGCGGCGGCTGCGGAGCCCGAGATGATGGAGATGAAGACGATGATGGTGATGACGGCGACGATGAACATGAAAACCTTATCGAGCTTCTTGATGACCGAGTCCAGATCCTTGAGCGACGCTGCGATGGCCTTCTTCTCCAGGTGAATCTCATTGCAGACCAGCTCCATCTCCTCCATGGACACGTCGCCGTTCAGGTCCTTGTCGAAGACACCCAGGCAGGCCTCGGCGTCTTCCGAATTCTCAAAGACCTTGGCAAAGTCCTCGAGCGTGAGCGTCTCGTTACCAGGGTGGACAAAGGTGCGGAAGATCATTCTTCCCAGGGTGTAGCTCGACGGCGTCGTGCGCAGCAGCTCGGCCACGACCTTTTGCGGGTGGTTGTCGCCGAGGACCTTGCGGCCAGTGAAGTCGCCGGCGACCCTGTTGGCGACGTTATGGAAGCGGCTAAACGCCCCACGGGCGTTCTGCTGCAGCGTCTGCATGGGTGTCCTCGACCCAGCTGTGGGCGTTTGGCCGCTGGGGTTCCACACGGCCTCGTCGTCAGTCCTGGTGCGCGAGTGAGTGTAGAGGGCGACCAGGTACTCAATGTCGCGCTTGTTGGCCGCGATACGGTAGGCGTATGTCCTCCGGTGGAAGGAGCTCGCGATCCACTGGATCAGTATCTTCTCGACGAAGTTGAGCGCAGCCAGAACAAACAAAGCTATGATGACCTTGAAAACTATGTCTATCCAGGCGACATATGGCTTGTCGCCTTGGGGTCTGCCCCTGTCGAGCGTAGCGGAGTATGATGCTAGCACGGCAAGCGTCCACATGAACAGGGCCGTGGGAAGCTCGAGGTCCCTGCCGACGTCGAGCCACTTCTTGTGGTTGTTGGACCCGATGATCTTGGCGATCCACTTGAAGAGATAGGGCATGATGGCGCACAGGAAGCGGGAAGCCCACAGGGTGCCCCAGACGATCTCGAGCCAGATGCCGAACCACTTCAGCTCGACGCCTCCCCTCCCACCGACACGGGCCTCCTCATCGTTCAAGGCGACTGCGAGGATGGGAGCCAGCAGGGCGCCGGCAGCGGGGATCCAGTAGACAAAGTAGCGGATGACGCGGGGGAACTTCTTCACCTTGACCCAGACCTTGTTGGCGAACGTCTGCTGTGGCTTTTGCTGTCCAGGGCCGGGGGCGATGGGCGGCTGCTCCTTCTCCTCGGGTCGAAAGGCATCCTCGGGGATTGGTGATGGTGCGCGGCGCCTGTGATCTCTCGAAGTTCTGGAGGCGGCCTCTTGCTCTTGGGCCGAGACAAGCCTTTCGGCGCGGAGAAGTTCCAGGTCGTCTGTGAAGCGGCTCGCGTATTCTCTTGGGTCTTCGCCATCTAGCGTCACCTGATCCATGTGTTGGTTGGAAGCGACCTTTTCGCGCTCGGGTTGGAGCCTCGGTGAGGACATGGTTACAGGCAGTTGTCACGACAGCCCATGGAACGTCGCTTGGCTGAGGGGGTGACCAAGGTGCAGGTGAGTCCAAGGAGAGGCGGTTCCGGAGTATCTGCCGTTGAGATGTCGAGATCTGCAGGTTATAGATATTCCGAAAGGTGAGTGTCGACTCTGGATGGGAGATGTCAAAAAGACTACCTACACCAGGTAAAAAAAGATTTACTGGCAAGGTGACAAAACAAGGATGAATCTGGGAGGAGGGTGCATATAAGGTCAATTTAACCTGCAAGCAGCTTTAACAAAAAAAAAACGAGTGTCGGATCTAAATAGAGACCCAGGAGAGATAGGGACACATGAATGGTAACAATTAACAGGCAGATCGGAAAAAGAAGGTGCAGATCCGGGTGAAGGTCAAGGAAAACCGACAAACTTTGTCAGATGCAGGTCAAAGGAGATCTGGAGACTGTAAATGAAAGGAATGAAAGGGAACGAGACCCTTTATCAGCTTGGCCGCAGATCACTTCCCAGTCCCTCGATATCCAATATTCACTGGTTCAGTTCAGGTACTCAGTCCGCCATACCGTGCCCGTCACGTTGCTGCGATCCAAGCATCTCCAGTGTTTCCAGTGGAGAAACGGGGGATGGAGGAGGCGAAGGCGCCGAGGCCCCCTCGTAGACCGGACCTGGGAAAAGGTTCCATGAGATTTCCAGTCCCCGGTTTTTTTTTGTTGTCCTTTTTTCCCCTGTTCGTTATCGGCCGCAGCAAAGAAGCCGGTTTGACGGCGGTTCCAAGGCAAACGCCGGCGAACAAGGAACGGGAAGATGAGGACCCACGTCATCCGTCTTTGCTGTGCCTGGACAGTGAGCGCTCTACAGTAGATGCAACGCTCATACTCTGCCAGGTCTGGGCGCCGATGGAGAGTAATTTGCGTGAGTTGGCATTGGGAGATAGGTATGTCCCTAAGGGATACAAACAAAGCTACAAAAGGACGTGGCGGAGATACGGTACATAAGATCGATAGCAGAGCGGGCACCCACACACAAATGCAGGCATGGAGATGTTTCGGACAAAGCATTGAAGAACAAAAGGAGCGATTTTGTTAAGTTTTGGTGGTGGGTGTCCCAGTGGAGGTTTTGGCGTGGGCGTGGGCGTGGGCGTGGGGGTTTGTGCCTTGCCAGCAGAGCTTGATTGGACGGGTGCCAACTGCCCCTAACAAGCACAATTTCGTCATTGGTGGGTCAGCCCCTGGACTCGGCGGCTCGGCAGCTGTTTCCTCTGAGCCTCTAGAGCCTTTGAGAGAGAAAGGAGCGGAACACAGCATGATTTCCCGCGTCTGGTGTCTGGTCTGGCTACAGTATGTATAATGACAATGTCTCTGCTAGGAATCTCACCCGTCGAATTGCAAAGGCCTGCATGAGACGAAAACAGCTCAGGAAGCACAGCCCGCCAAGAGCCTCGAGTGTCGTACCAAAAGTCACACCACTTCTCCGGAGAAAACAGCATCTCCGTTGCCCGAGAGAGGCACGCTTACTATTAATTAATCACATCGACATGCCGCCGAATTGCCAGTTGGTGGGATGCCCAAGGTACCACCTAGTAGTGTTCGAGAATCTTCAACCATACGTGCTATTTTTGGCTCCTCGCTCGTCGTCCCCGGTACACTGGGGCTCGGCTCGTATACAGTAGTTCACTTCGACCCTTCTAGAGTTTGGTTCCCACGTTGCTTCGGCCTCATTTCAGGGTCGTGTCGTGTCGTTCTTCGCCTGCCGTCAAGTCAAAACATACTGTATCCATTCGAGATCCTGCTTTGCCAGCCAAGCCTTCAGATTTCAACGTCCAGATCTCGCCCGGCCCCCCACCCGGTACTTGCCAACGACAGACCAGGGGTCAACCTCGATCCCGCCCATGTCGCTCTCCTATCAAGTATAGGGGGCTCCTTTCTGCAGATACCTACATGTATATAGTCAGTCTAGATTCTTCCGTCTCGCCTTTAGTTGTGAGGATGGTCCTACATAGTAAACATCCGCACGAACTATTGTTCTACATTTATATTATTTACTAATTACCGCCGAACCTGTGTCCCCGATAGACCCACAGTTCACTGCCCTTTGCCCCTCCTCCTTGTTCCATCAATCTACTGTCACACCGAAATTAATTACCCTCTAAGCCACGGGGGCCACCAAGTCCACGATGGCATATACGTACATAATTACCTGTATCACAAACTTGTCTTGATCAACTCTTGTTGTATTCCTGTCTGCCATGCCAGGTGCTATGGACCCCGACGTCACAAAATCATACTTTGTCACATGTGCGCCGCCCTCGAGACTCCCCGGCCTCACTGCGTCTCCGTTGATCATCCGTTGATCATCCAAGCCACCTGGCTGTCCTTCAGACCGACCACAACCACTTTTCCACTACCCTCATTTCCGCAGGTTGAGATATTTTGTCGCCGTCTCCCAAGTGCCCTTGACTGCAGCGCTAAGCTCCTTGTCAGGCAACGTCTTGACAGCACCTGCAATCGCCTCAAAAAACGCATAAAATATAGCCATGTCCTCTTCAAAGTCGGTCGAGTGCGGCACGTACTCTGACGGGAAAGTCTCCATGCGCTGGCGCCGCACCTCGTCCGACTCGCCCACTTGCACCTCGTCTAGTAGTGTCTTTACAGCGATGCCAAACGCAATGTCTGGGTTCTGTGTAAATGGGAGGCTGTGTCAAACAAAGATGTTAGTTTCAATCATGCAATAAGTCTCCGTAGCCGCACATGTTGTGAACTTACCGATTGCCAATCTGCCAAGAATCATCCCTGTCACGCTTCGCCTGCGCGTACATGAACATCGAAGCTACAATAGCCTCGACCAGGTCACGGTCCGCCTCCCTGACCGAAGACGCCAGGGAGCGGAAAACAAGCAGGCTCTTGTTCAGAGGTCCCGTGTATCCAGTCGGGGCGTGACGCAGCTTTAGTAGCGACGCGACACGACTCAGAAGCAGCAGGCTGCCCTTGTCATCCTCTGAGCCATTCAGCGGCAGGCCATGGGATTCGTCCTGAGGCGCCTTTGTGTGAAGGACGCCAAACCTGATCATCTCAAACGCGACCAAAAGCTGCTCGAAAATGCCTTCAAATTCGGGGTTCGCCTTTGCCACCGGCTCCATGGCTTCAAGCGCATGAGCCAGTGCCTGTCCCCATGGTGTGAGCTCGTGCGAGTCCGATACATAGCCGCGCAGGTGAAGGAACCGCCAGATGACAACCGACACGATTGCGTCCGAAGAATCGAGCGACGCCCCCTTGATCCTATCCTTGGTTGATGTGGCGCTGATGAGTTCTGGCTTCTTCAGTGCGAGAACCTCAAAGGCAATCGAGCCCGACTCTGGGTTGGGGAAGATTGATCTGAGTTTGCTGTCCGTGATGTGCCAGCTTGCCGTCCTGATTCCGGGCGATGGCTGTACGCTGCGGTGGTTCACCGTGTACGCGAACTTTTCGTCGAACCATACCTTCATGACCACGTCGCGGAATCCAATACCCCGGTTGAGACGTGGAATCACAAGGCTCAGGGTCATCTCCTTGACGGGAATCAAGGACTTTGTCACGAGGTTCCGATACTCTTCAGAATCGTTACCGTCGATTGTTGGCAGCACCGTGATCCTGCTGTGTGTTATCCAGCTAAGCATCCGGCCGCCAATCAGGCCGGTGTTAAGGTAGTGAAAGAGCTCCGCAGGCAGTTGAAAACCCAGGTACTCGTGGTTATCCTTGGTAAGCTTTTCGTAATCGTGGACCTTTATGGCTCCATCCTCGGAAATGAAGATGAAATGAGCCACAGCCATCTTAGCCTTAAAGTACTTGTCAAGCCAGTTGGGGTTGTGCGCCTTCAAGACGTCGCTAAAGGAGTGGCAGGCAGAGGCTACCGACTTCTCTGACGCCCGCAACATGTTGACGGCATCAACCAAGTTCTGCCTGCGCGGTCCGGCCAAATTCCCTTCCTGCAGCGGAGGGAATGGTGGCAAGAACGATGTCCCGACCATGAGGAGGGCGTCTGCAAAGGTGTTGTCGCCGATTCCGAGCTGCTTGATGATATTCCGCTTCGAGATTGCTGTGGCAGTCTTGTTGTTCCAGTCGATTGAGCGAATGACCATGTCCCTGATGGGATAAAGCAGGAGCTCCTGGGGCCCCATTATGCCGGCGCATTGGTCCGAGTCGATCATGTCAAAGGATGCGATCTAGCCCAAGTCAGCGTTCTGCCTCGTGCTGTTGCTGCCACAAAGTCATGACATACCTGAGCGGCTGCGTTGTAGGGCGCCACCAGGAAGTGCAGGTCCAAGTCCTTGAGTATTCGTTGCAGCATACGGTAGAGGCTCTGAGTGACAAAGGCGCCGTTGTGGTTTCCAAACGAGTTGACCGCCTCTTGCGCCTGTCCGCTGACGTACAGCTCCCACGCCTGTGTCGACTTGGCGATGGAACGGCGACCCCGACTGGTCGTGACCTCGTCCTGACCCATCATGGACTGGCCGTCGAAGATGAAGAATGGTGTGACATTGTGCGCCTTCCAGTTGGCAAGATCCTCGCGGATATGGTTGTCGAGACCGTTCATGCCACCCAGCGCCGTCAGAAGGGGCTCTCGGGTCGGAGGAGTGTGTAACAAGTACTGTAGGTAGTAGGTTGCATCGACTGCGATGGAGCAGTCCTCGAGTTCGGCGACATTGTGAACGCTGGCATACGAAAGCAATGGCATTAGCAAACGGGTGCGGGGAGATGGGGCATACATGGGTAACTCACGTCGCCTGGCCGTTGATGTAATCATCCTCGACGAGGGAAGCTGATAGCACGGTTAGCTGCCGTTGGTATAGAAGGTCGCGGTACATATCGGCGCCTAGCACGCCCTGATCGATGTAGCTATGCGCATCCATGAGTCTCATGGAGTAGTTGAGTCCGGGCCGCGGCGCGAAGATCGAAGGATCTTGAAATGATAGTTGCGAAACCATCATCATCGCAGTAGCGAACCTCCGGTATAGTCGACCCCGGCGTGTTGGAGCTGAGGCATGAGTAGCATGGTGCAAAGTTGGCCGCCGAGATGGCGCTCTATGTACCCAGCTTCGTGACGTCTTGGGAGGCTGTCTTTCGTGGAAGGAGCGTGCAGGCGTCGATTGCTGACAACGGGTTGCACATTCGAACATTCGACAGCGGGGGAGAAAGTCAAAAACTCACAAGGCATCTTAACGGTTGGGGGAGGCTGTTTGCCTAGCTCCCGTCGCCCTCCACCAAGTCTAGAAGCTTGGCCGGTAGCACCAGCCCAAGCGCGCGGCGAAGTGGAAAGTAAAGAGGGATCGTGGCAGCAGCGCAAATGGGCGTTCGAGGGCTGCAGGCGATTTCAGGTAGTCGCGCGGCGGTGGTCGATGACGGGTTGCAGTGGCAGGGACGTAACGACGGCGGAGTCGGGATCTCGAAGGCGAGGGGGACGAAGGAGCGACTGTGAGCTTGTCATCAAGGCAAACAAACAAGAAAAAAGGAGTAAAAGGAAGAAGGAAGAGGACTCTTTTTTTGGAAAGTCCTTAGGCGTCGAAAATATCGCACACTAGGTACGCTGGGGGGCTCGGTCGACGGCAGCCTGCTCTGGGTTGATGGGATGGTGTTGGCCAGACTGTCGTGTGTGTGGCCTTTGGGGGTCTGGCCTGGGAAGCTGGGCCCATCTCGAGATGGCCTCAAGCTTCCTTGCAGTCAGTTGGCGCACATTCCCTGCCCCACAATTT
>JARHUK010002724.1:0-36820 GCA_031001725.1 Pseudopyricularia javanii | reverse complement strand
CATGAAGGTTGTGTAACTGCGCTCACGCTATTCTTGTCGCTACTGATTTGGGGGGGGGGGGTCCTATGGTATGGCTGGATATCCTGGATCTTGAAGCATGGATAGTTTGGTTACCAATCGTAGACATTCTCTAATCCACAAGTATGGATCTTTCTGTTGATTACTGCCAATAGAGTAAACAAACCAGGGAAGTGCCTACTGCGATGCTGAGATGCCCAGGCTGACCTTTTTGCGACGATTCCAACCCTAAACTATCAGCACATCAGCCAGTCCCCTCAGGCCAACTAATTACGCCAAATTGAGTGGCCGTGCCCTGCATGGCTGTGATTGTATGTCTGCTTGCCCATGGATCGATTGCGAGACTGTATTGAGCCCTCTCGTGATCCCGACAGACACCATGCAGAATTTTGACCTTTTACTAATGGACCATCTCATGAAAGGATTCCTCCTACACCTTATTCATCTCCTCTGGTGTAAATTTGCCTGCCTCGACTCTACATCTCTCCCTAAGGGATGTGTGTTTTGTTTTCCCGACTCTCGAGGAAACCACCACGTGGCACTGACTGTTTTGGCACTGTTTGCCCGATAATTAATTAAGTAATAGAGCGGAAGGACGAAGGTGACGCAAACGTGGGAGCTATATGGATCAGGCGCAAAGAGATGAGTACAAAGGGAGAAACCAGAGGGCTTGCTTTCCATGCACTCTAGATCCAAGGGGGTTTTCCACCTTGTTGGCAGGCCACATTATCTGGGTATGTACTTCTTTTAAATGAATTACTTGCTTCTGTTGTCATTTTCTATCCCTTGTTTGGTTGGGTTCCTCTGGTGCCACCGAGAGTGGATGTCTTGAACCGAGGATGCACTCCACCCCTCCTCGGAGTCAGTTTTGAGCCGACTGCTCAACGGCTGATGTACTTGTGTCTATCACACCTTTATATACATTGTTTCGCATGCTTGAAGATTTGGCATGGCTGGCTCCCTTTGGAGTTCATGGTAGTGTTTTTAGCTGCTGAAGAATCAAGAGTCAAATAGATCTTCCTCCTTGAATATAGTGAACAAAACTACAAAGAGGTTCACAACTTCGTATAACTATTTTTTGCGGCATCAATTTAGTATGATAATTTGGGATTTCAATTTATTTTGTACTATATAGCTAGGGCTTCCCTTACTGAATCGTTCATAACTTTTGGCATACGAAAGAGTACAAAGAATGTCAAATCCAAGCAAAGCCGATTACTCGTCGAACTAGCTAAGACGAGGAGGGGGCGATCTGGCGGCAAGGCAAGGGACTTGTTGCCGGTATACGATTTTGCCAGCCAGTTAAAGCTGGGCGACTTAACGCAGGTATTAGTTTCCCTCCACTGTTGGGAAACCAAAAATACAGTGTACCAGATTATCTTTCCCGTCAAAAGGTAGAGCTTTGGTGGTTATACCTGTCGTCCCGACTATTCTTCCTCCAGAATATGAAATTTGATAATCAACGTGACGGCACTACCTGCGTCGTGATTCCAACGGCAGCTTAAAATGCACGTCGCTGTCGCTGTTGAAGCCCGGCACAAAACCCGGCCATTTAATTGGTGGTTTAAATCATTAGGTTACCTCTTTTGAACGCTGCTTCAAGAGGCTTTACGGTAACCCAGGGGGACGCAGTCAGGCTGTCCCTAGTTTACCGCAAGGTAGAAATTATTGAGTACTTGTATACGGATCTTGGCGGGATGAACGACATTGTTAGGCGATTAATTATTGGGCTTCTAAACTGTGCCAAAGACTAATCGTGTCGAGGAGGGGCCATTGTAAGGGACTTGTTCGAATTAAAGGTTGGGTATTTAAAGCATATAAATTCGGCGTTTTTGACCGAAAAAGTCCTTGCTCACCTGTGATTTCATGGCATGTAGACTTGAGGATAACTTACAGGTACTTGTGACTTGGCGAGCTTACTCCCGGGAATCTCTCCCGGTGGTTGATTCTAGATCTTACCAAGTTAGTTGAGGGAGCGGGACGGCATTCGATCAATGATGAAAACTATCGAATATGCATGGAACTTATAAAATTTCCGATGCTACTTGCTGCCGTACCCGCGTCCAACTTCTGGTGCTACCGTACCCGTGTAAAAGTTACAGTACCTACCTAATGCTACTGTACCCGTACCTAGCAATTGCTAATTATGTCCGAATATTTTGATATTTCAGGCTTTATCTAACTGGCGACGAATACTCTCAAGTAAATTCAACTAAGATAGGTTTATCCGGATATGGTTTTGAAAATACTTATATTTGCCAGGTAAATACAACTCTGAAAGCTTCCCAATGAGACGCTTACAGCCAAGAATTCTAGAGCCGCTGCTGGTAAGACAGAGAGGCTAACCGAGTCCGTAAATTATTGCTTCGCTTAGTGAGCAACCGTGGGTAATTCGACCTTTTGGTTGCAAGCAGTTTTTTTTCAGCTTTGAAGATTCCGCTGGAATATTGATGCCCGTTCGAGCATCTGAATAGCTTGGCACATACGTGCCGTTGTATTTTTAGCCGGAGTCTTTGAGGGTTTATGCTTCACCTCTATACTCAAGTACTGCGTGCCACCAGATCCGGTCTGGAGGGCAGAAACACGAGATATGGTGGCGATGTTGGAAAGTGTACCCAAGTTATGGGAAGAAGCTGGGGAGAGTCCTTGTCAAGGGACTATCCCCAACAACCTTGCAATCGATACTTGAAAAAGTGATCATGGATTGAAAATGCTTGGCGAGGTGTATATAAGGAGGGTGATCGATCCCCTTGATGTTCAGAGAAAAACTCAACATAACAACCAGCAGCAGCCAGCAGCAACTATCGACCATCAAAGCAGCAAGCAGCAAGATAAAGACCCAAAGATCCCTTCTACACACCTTGAATCTTCAAGCACAGACCTCAAAATGCTGTTCGCTCAAGTCACTGCCATCCTCGGCCTAGCTGCCAACTTCGCCTCGGCCGTAAACATCAAGTTCTACGCCGGTTCGTCGACCTGCTCGGGCTCCTATGTTGTTTGTAGCAACATCGCCGCTGGCACGTGCTGCTGGGCCAGCACCAACTTCCGCAGCACCCGCTTCGACGGTGGGACAGGCACCAGGAACCTCCGCGGCTTTGTCAACGGCTGCAACAACATCATCATCAGCCAAAACGCCGCCTTGCCTTTCTGCATGTCCCGTGGCGACGGCGGTATCCTGAATGGCGGCGTGTGGCGCACCGTCTCGCTGCTCAGACGCGGGCCGGAGGAGGACAGCTGCCCCGCCAGCCCGGGCGGCTGCAAGCAGACAGCCAAGCCTGACAAGGTGGTCCTCGCCGATGGTACCGAGTACGACGTCAAGGATTTGAGTACTGCTAAGCTGAACGAATTGGTAGGTAGCAATTCCGCTTCATAAAGCTGTATCATCACCTCGGCTAACCGTTTCTACCGTTTAGTATGAAGATCTTTTTTCGCACCATATAAGCGGCCTTAATTCCAATAGCCAGCCCTGAAATGCAAATCGCTAACAAAACAATGCCATTTTTAGTATCGATCTCGCCTTCAGCGAGACCCTCACCGGCGCCGAGGACGTCCCACAGGAGTTCCAAGTCTTGCGCATTGCTGCTTAAAGGTAAACAAATACCAGACCCAAAGCGATTGGGGACGGAGGCGGCCTTTCAGGAATGCTACGGAGTTAATTGCGCTTCTTATGACGGCAGCACGCTGCTGTCAATATTTCTTTCTTGCCTGCACATGGGTACCGATACTTGAAAACCAAAAACAAAAGTTTCAACAACCGAGTTTAGGGTTACAAGTCGATTTTTTCCAGCAATCCTGGAAATAGCTACTGTAATTACAGTAGTTATTATTTATACAATCAATAAAACTAGCTCATTACAGTCTTTAACCGCAACCCAGCTTCCCAGCAAAATACTATCAAATAATACAAAAGTCTGAACCGGAGTAAATAACTTGACTAGTTAGCACGACAGGTAAACGCTACTACCCACCATTGTAGAAATATCTCATTTGTGCTCTACAATCTCACTCAATATTACAAACCTAACTACCCGCTATGAAGCTTAAGAGGCTTGAGATGTTTGACCTTCGATTTGAGTGCTTAGGTACCTAGGCAGGTAATTTTGGCTTCGCATTACGCAGATGCACGTTGCAGTCTAAAATTGCGCCGATGGGTTCTTGTTCAAGACCTTAAGATTCATGTGGCATATCAGTGTCGACGCGGCAAAGTAAATCAAACTATTGGCTCAGCGCCGCCACATACCGACCTGTACTTTGCAGCATCAAGCCAGTGTGATACGGCTGACACCCCCGGACAAGATCGGGCCCGTCAGCATGGCGGCGTAGCTACCTCTCGGGTAAGAATATGAAGAGCCATGACGAGCCGGGAGATTTAGGTTGGTGGCTAATAGTGTCGCAAAGGTGCAGTAGACAGAAAGAAACATTCAGAGAGTTTGACAGCCTTTCGTCATGTTGCCAACCAGTAGCATGCCGCGGACTCTATGACTGCAGGCCCTCTAGTAGTGCTTCCAACGTCCCCCACCCCTCGCTACCCTCCCAGTTCTCCTTTGCCTTACCGAGCACACTTCGGATGACACTCTTGGCCTTGCCTTTCCACCTTGTCCCGATGGCCTCGACTTCAGGCCCGTAGTTCTCCAACAAGCCCACCAGCTCGTCCGTCCGCGTTACAACCTCCTCCCAGGCCTGCTGATCAAGCCTCCAATCCGGCTTCTCCTTCTTGGTATCACCGACAGCGAGGAGGAAAGCACCACCGCCGCCAGCAACGCCTGCCCCGCTCCCACCCATCGCAGCCCGCCAGCCCTTCTCAGCGGCGTCGATGGCCCCAGCGTGGTCGCCGCGCCACGTACGCTCGCGGGCCATGAGGCCCCACAGCTCCGACCGCGACGTGATCAGCGGTAGAACCTGCTCCTCAAGCAGGTCGACGACGTGCTTCTGGACCGTCCCGCGTGCGAGCTCGGGCTTGTGTGGTAACAAGGCCGTGTCGAGCAGGAGGCGAAGAACTTCGACGTCGGCCGCGTCCTCGGTCGCGCGCACGCGCAGTATCTGGCGCATGGCGGCCACCATCTCGGAGACAGCCGGCGGGCGTGTACGCGCCGCGAGGGTGAGGACGTTATCCCAGATGCGCCAGTTGTCATGCGCTATGGCGGCACCGCGCTTGTACGCAGACAGGGCCTGAGCTAGTAGCGCGGCGGCGTCGCCGGGCTTTGTGTATGTAGCAACCTCTTCTTCCTCGTCTGGGGCGATATCCTTGGCGACGATTTCTTCGATCTTTGGTTCGTTTCCGGATTCTTTTGCCTTCTTAGCCGCGTCGACAGCTTCGCAATGGAGACTGTAGAGTGCACTGCCTAGGTTACTCCATGTTCGTGCGTCCTCGCCGCCTTCTGTGCCAGATACTGAAGCTATGGCTCTCCTGAATGCTGCGGCCGCGTCGACAAACCGCCCCAGACGAAGGTTGATGTCACCAAGCCGACTCCACATCTCCGCGCTCAGACGATTCGCCGTAGTTGCCTTAATGTAGGCCTCTCTTGCCTTCTCCCAGTCCTTGTGCTGGAGGTGGAACTCCCCCAGGCTGCGCTGTGCGCGAGCATACCTCCGACCAGATATTTCCCAGGCCGTCTCGTAGTGTGTCGCATCCTGTTCCATTTCGCCTAGGATGCAATAGAGACGTGGTGCGTTTGGTGGAGGGGGGACTCGCTCAGGCCCAGTAAAGTGAGCAGCCCGCAGAACGGATACATCAATGTCGAAATCTTCTGGGTCAGGCACGGTTGACGCTACGTCTGGTGTTGGCTGGAACAACCGCCATCGTACCACGGCGCGGCCTTTCTCTTCGCTCCCAGCGCCACGGCCACCCTCGTCTTGCTCGCCATGCGCACCTGCAGTAGCTAGACAAAGCGCAACCTCGGCCCAGAGACGCAAGCGCTTGAAGATGTCGAGTGCGGCCACGATTGATCCCACCGATGTCCAAGAGAAGGCCAGTTCGGACTCTAGATGCCATCGCGGCGGCGAAGAGAGAGCGTGGACATACTGGAGGCGGATTTGAGCGGGTGCAGAGTCTGCTGGATTTGCTTTAGGGAAGAAAGAGGTTGGCTGGTTCGCTGGCACTGGCTTGGCTTCTCCGGGTGCACTGATCTCGATGTTGGGGAGGTCGCCTGCCGAGCTCCCGGGAATGCTGCTGACGCTTTGAGCTGCGGCAGATGTGTCGACGAGCACTTGGTCGACCACGGCTTGCATTTGTAAAATTCCCCGTTCAACAGTCCTACTACGGTGGACCTCAATCCTCGATCGCACCAACAGGGCCTGTGTGTAGATCTGCCAATTAGTCGACTTGTCTGACACAACCCTCTCTGCAAAAGGCAGAATCTCCTCGGACGTCAGGGCATCAGCAGGGGAAAAGGCGTCCTTAAGAGTAGCTTCAGCCAGAAGAATGATCTGGTCGAGCGGGGCAAGCTGCGGTTGGTTGTCCGGGGCTAAAGCACGCAGGGACTCTGGTACGTCCTTCTGGTCGGTCGGCTCCTCATTGGCGTCGGTAAAATCCAACTTCTCCAAGAGGGTGTCGTCATTCAAGGGGAGTGCTTCGGGAGCCGCGTGGGCATTTTCCTGGCCAGCTTTCGCCTCAATCTGTGCATCATCAGGCATCGTCGCGCTCCTCGCCAGGACCACGAGCTGACTTGTGCTCTTCTCCTGGAATCTGGTTCTCTTCCCTAGTGCACCAGAAAGCGAGTACACGAACCCTGTCAACCGTGATGCCTCAGCTAAAGCTTCCCTGGCCTTGGTGTCCAGGCCCAGCATGATGTGTACATTTGCCTGCTCGAGCAGGTATTGCACCTTTTGCTTCTTGGTGTGGACGCTAGCTGAAGAGAGAATAGCCTTGTCGGCCTCAGTCAGAGCTCCCCTGATCTGCTGCTCCAGAGTCGGAAGATCGGTCCATTGAGCGCCCTTGTTATAGCTAGATCCTGCGCCGATAGTAGGGTGTATGAACAGCTTGTGTTGCCATACTAGCACGCGCAGCTTCAGCCATGCGAAACTGCGCAACGCTGGATCGTCGTGTTCGTTGACCTCGATGTCTAGCTCGGAGGAGACACAAGATAAGAGGACGTGTCTTGCGAGGCAGAAAAGCTCTATGCTTGGTATGTATGGGTATACGGCCACGCCGTCGACATCGAGAGACCTGAGGCACAGGTTGCGGAGGCCGCCCTCGCCTTTGCCGGGCTCGACTTTGTCGCCGCCAAATTCCTGGTCGAAGATGGACTCGACATTCCGCAGCTGCTCCAGGACCGGGCCGGTGACGTTGAGCTGCAAGAATGCGTTCAAAGCGGCCAGGCCGACAGCAGCGGCTTGTAGAGTGGGGAGTGGTGGCGGCGGCGCATGGTTGCCTTCGCCCGATGCCTTGAGCCGACGGACAAGATCTCGGATGAGAACGCGGGCAGGCTCAGAGGTGAGGACGGCAACATACTCGCCGGCAGCAATGTGCGCAAACAGCTCTTCCGCCATATTTGGGGCCTTGGTATAGGAATGTTTCTCTTATTTTGGTTTGTTCTGATGCATTGTGTACGGGAATCGCGTTATCAGCTTCTCGTCGATAGGCACGACTTTTTCTGCCCGATTCTGCCCCTCATCTAAGCAACTTTTTTTTCCCCTGTTAATGATCTTTCTGCTGCGTGACGTCGCAACTTCCACTTTCAGGGGATTCCTTGGTGGGGGTGGGGCCCGTAAAGTGGGGCCGTCGACGTTTTCACTTCTTGCTAGCACGCACGTGATGTGTCCTCGGATTAAGCTATGAAGGTACCTTGTGTGGTATGTAGGTAAGCTAGTAAGTAATGTAGTTTACCCAAGGTAGTTGATATTTCCACTCTTCACTCATCCTCTTGTTTCCCATCCTCTTGTTCTCTTTGCTTTCCATACCCTCGTTTCCCTAATTGCTGACCGCTCCTCGACAACAACTTGAATCAGTCCTTACAGGTTACGCTGCACCAGCTCGTCAAAATTGAGGTTGCGCGCGCTCCCAAAATCGGCGTTCCAGTACTGGTGAACCTCGTGGTACGGAATTGCGCTCGTGTTTTGGCCCGGCTGGCTGGGACTCGCTCTGGCCATCGCAAACGCCATCCTGTTGGACCCTGTCGGTCTCAGCCAAGTCCTAGCCGCCCCGGCCCGTCCCTGGAACGAAGTGCAGCCGCTGCATTTTGCCGCCACTTGCCAGTGCGTGCTATTGACCCTCGTCCCCGACTTGAGCACCTGGTACACCGGCTCGCTGTACATGGCAGGTGCTGCATGCGCACTGTTCCTCTCTCTCCATGTCATGTCAGCAATATGAACGAATGACGCGCTTTCTTTTCACAGATTAGGGAAACGAGTCGGCATACGTAGCCCGCCGCGAGCTCAGCGTCACAGTCTGCCCATTTGGCCACACCACCGTCAGGGGGTTGTAGGTCATACTTCCTCCCCACGCCATGCCGGCCCAGCCGACTTCTCTTGGAGCTGCAATCTGAAGGACGACGCTGTACGGTTCGTTCTCCATAACGTTGTCCGGCACTGCCACGCGGAACTGGATTGTGCCGTTCCCTGTGTTGTATCTCCCTGAATACCCGGCAAAGGTGAAGCCAGTCTCGCCATCTGTCAATGGACTACTGCTTCCTTGGGCCGCGGTGCAGTCTACATGGTAGATCGGGGTTTTGTCAGCTTGCCATGGCCACCGTAAGTTGGACTGGGCCCGAGAGAGAATGAGGGAATACTTACCGCTGCACATCATCGCTGCCACTATCGCCCATCCTATCCGCGAGATCCACTGCATCCTAGTTTCTTTCTTTCTTTTTTATGGCGCCTTGAAGAGCGATCAATAGCTTGGTTGGTACCAGTGTGTATTGTAATTTTAGTTCTGAATCTCCTTGTCAAGGCCTAAAAAGTCTGCGCAAAACTCGGCGTGAATGGTTTGTAAATAGGGAAGTAGCTCGCCGTGCAACTCGAGCGTCTTTGATGTCTCTGCTAGTCCTTAGTGCTGTAACTTGGACTTTAAACCATTGACGAGGCGAATATCAACCCCTTGGCAGCGACACTTTCAAACAAATTAGCTTGACACTACCCATATTGTTCCATTCTTTGGTAGCCTTTGACGCAAGGATACTCCGAACGGCAGTAGTGACAACTTCCTCAGAAATATACAGGAGCGAGGCGTGCGGTCTTCTTTCGGATCATGGCCGTGTCAGGGATCCCGTTTATGTGACAATTAAAGTATGCCCAGTCCTGAATATATTGGCCTGCACTTTAAGCAACGGCAAATCTATCACGGTACCAGGTCCTTGCACCTGGTATCGGGATCATCGGCCGATTTACGGGTAAATAGCCCTGTACCAAGCCATCGCCTCGCAGCTTTTGCTCCGGTTTCCAAAAATAGCTACCTGCGATCAAGCCAGGGGCAGAAAGGCTTTGTATGCGAATGTAGGTGAGCGGTGTAAGTATCTCCATGGGGACTTGGACGTTCAGCAACAGAGATCGTGTCTTTGGACAGATAAGGACCGGGTTACACGGAATCTTTGAACACCTGATGATTGGATACCATAAAGCAGCGACAACAGTGTAATTGAAATATGTGGTTGGTTTTTATGTAGCACTTGAAGTTTCCTTTTGTCTCTGGAGTGTTTCGCACTGGTATCAGGGGTCGTTAAGCAACAAAGCCTCTATCCGTCCACGACTGTCTTTATCGAACCAAATCAATGTCTTTGTGGGCCTGAACCATCGATGGAACACATCAAGAGCACGCCTTTATTGTGGAAAACGATCGATATCTATAAGTATCACGATGATCAGCTTGACTTAGTTATCTCTCTTGGCAAGCATCTCGAAGTTAACACCTCACGGATCTTTTGCCTGTTCGCAAGATTTCGTTGTTAGTAAAACTCGCAGAACAAGCTCCGACTGAATTTCACAACAATCAACACGCACGCACGCAGAAATCGAAAAACCTTTGCCGCAGTACACAAAGCACGGACCAAAAGGTCTTGTGGAAAAGCAGGCAGTCAGCCATTTCGAAGCCCGGGCGCCCAGGTAACCACCGCCCCCAAGTTAACCCTTTGCATATTCAACAGCCACCAGTCATACATACTCCTGATCCCTCCAGCAATATGTCCATGAGCAAGCTTGAGGCTGACATGCTGGCTATCGCAGAGCAGAAACTCCTGGAATGCTCTACAGAAATTTCCCAGGTCGAGGCCCAGCTCAAGAGTCTGCGTGAGGCCGCCATCGGCCTCATACAGGATGGAGAGCAGGCCTTCGACTATTTGCAGACGACACAGCAGCAGCTCGGCACAATTGAGAACGTCCTGGGCAGCCTCGAGAGCCAAGAGAGCTCCCTGGACGCGCACAGGCGCATGGCCGAGGCCAAGACGCAACTCATGGGAAGCGATAGGAGGGCCCCGCTGGCGCGCCAGGTGGTGTCTTCCGAGCACCTGGAAAGCGTGACGGAACAGCATCGTAGGACTCGACGCAACCTTTTCACCGCCAGAGCGCGGCGTTGCGCGCTAAGAGCCACGCAGAGGTCGGACCAGAATGGCCATAGGGAGGCTGTGGCAGCACAGGACGAGGCGAGGAGGGACATCGATGAGGCCATGATGGATCTCAAGATATTACGAGATAGGCAGCGCGGGCTTTTGGTGGTTAGCGATATGGATAAACTGCGCGGTTATGAGCGGGGGGAGGACAAAATTCTGACCGAGGGGTGCCTCATATCGCAGCTCCTCGCTCGTCAGATCTACGCACAGGCTTGTGAGAGGCAGTCGGGCTATACAGATGGTTTCTAAGACCAAAGTTTGATCTTTGATCAAGATCGGTTAAAGCTGTGAATGAGTGGTCAGTACTTTCTTTACCTTCTTTATCTGAATAGAATCAACCATACGCCTGCAAAGAAAATGAAGCTACCCTATTGCCACAAGTAATCTGACGCCATGAGCAAAAGGCAGCTTGCGTAACTTAGAGATGACTACATCAATACCCGGAAAGAAATTCGCGGCGCGCTATTTGTACAGAGGCATCTGTTGCTGCGCTACTTCTCATCTCTCCTACAATCAAGAACTGCATGGGAATTCGGCGTTGCTGGCCCGATCCTCGTGCCTAGTTTCGGCCTGCTCACTATCATTTCGGCTATTCGACAAACCATATTAGCCTTCTGGTCTTTTGATAACAGGAGACGGGGGTAGGAGTGATAGAATAATGCAAAACAAAAAGGGAAAAATTAAACAAAGAGGCATATATCCAACAGGTTCTTGTAAGAGTTCATCGACACTGACTCTAACCCCTTCCGTGTTGCTGAGCATCTCACGCCGCTATTCGTACCACGGTGACTGAGACCATCATAAATGCTGACTAGCTGGGGACAAGTCAATTGTCTGATGCTTTCAGTCACAAGAAACACAGAAGGAGAGACTCACAAAATGCGCCAAACGGGTGGGCAAAACCATCGCAGTGACAAATGAAGAGGCGAATTGGAAGAAGTTGGAATCCGTGGTACCCACAATCGGTCATGAAACTGTAGACTTTCCCGCGGCTGGTGCTACGTCCTCAAGAGCAGGTTACTAGATATAGCCCCGTAAAGCGAAGCCCACTTTGTTACTCTATAGAAAATGTAACTGTTGGCCGGCTGTGTACTCTTAGTTCATTGTGAGTTAAAACTCGGCTGCCGGAGCGGACATGATTTGGCCAGTGGAACCACCACTGCCAGAAAAAAGAAAGAAAAAAGAAAAAAAAGACATTTCTGGACTTCTTTGGTCTTTATTCTGTCTCCTTTCTCGCAGAGACATGCAGAGCTTCTGGTTCTAGCAGAGTCCAGCCCCTCTTCAACGCAGCATTATCAACTTGGCAGTGTGCTCGAGTTTCAGACAAGACGGGGGCGTGAAATTTGATAATAAGCTGCCAGCCGCGCTCCCGTAAAGGGATGCGCAAAAGGTGCAGCTTTGTGATATACAGGTTCCTCAAATCACTCTTGTCAACCTCATCTTAGTCCTTGGATGCCACCACGCTCTCATTCTCTTGCTCCTTTCATCTCAGGCAACGCACACTACCTGCCGACTTGCAATTCAACCTGATCTTCTCACAAAACGAGACATGTTAACCAACTTAGTTTTTCCCCATTCTCTTTGGCATGCAGAATCTGGCTGCCGCCTGACCATTAGAATCTATACAATACACCCCAACCAAAAATATAATCAGTACTTGAAACCGTCAACGTACAGACTACGTACGGTTACAACAACAAAAAGCGCTTGATTGTTGCTAATATTTCCGCCCTGGTGCTGGACAAGATGATATAACTACCAGCCACTCACTTCGTCATCGCTGCATTGACTAACACGCCTGTTAAATGTCACACCGCTCTCATCGTAGCTGGAGTTTCTGGCCCAGACCTTGTCAGCTTCGTGAGTCATGACCGTGCCAAATTCAACCATATCCCACTGGGCAGCCTTCTGTCCAAGCGGGAGCTAACTAGAATCACTTGACGTTAAACTCCACACAGGCGCCATATTAAAGGGATTCTCTATTACCCATCCTCCCTCGCTTCCGATCACTAAGCTCCTCAACCTCATCGTTTGAAAACCTCGCCCGCTTGCAACCAGTACGCTCAGCAAGCTCCTCAGTCACCGCCGCCTCATCTACTTTCGAGCTTTCACTCGACTCTGCCGACCGACGCCGCCGGAACGCAAATTGGTCCATGGGGAACAGCGAACAAGCTGGTGTGCACCAGACCCTGTCGTCGACGTCCAGCGGCTGGTGGGCGTAGTTGACTGCCTCACAAATGGTGTAGCATGCACTGAAGCCGGAGTGGTATGCTTCCGGCATTGTAACCACCACCTCGCCGGCCTGCTGCACGACCGGTGACACGGCCACGCCCGCGGCCCTGAGCGCGCTGTGCCCGTCGAGCGTAGCGTTGTGTCGCATGAACTGCTCGTGCGGCGTGGCCGCGGCGGCCGTCAGTGGGGCGGACCGGAACACACGCTCCGCAAGCTCCTTATCTCCGCGCCTGATGAAGAACCACATCTTGACGCCCTGAAAAAGGTGGTTGAGAGATGCGAGACCCATGTCTTCAATGTGCCACGTGAATGGTGCCAGGGCTGTACCCTCGTACTTGTAGGGGTAGCTTAGACCCGGAATGGGCTCATAATCGTCCAGATGGTTTCCGGAAAGTGGCCAAATCAAGGAACGTGGGGGCACGCCGGCGTGCGTGCGATCCATTGCCGTTTCGAGGGGCACATCGACTATGTACTGCATCGAACCGACAGGCAGGCGGCAGGTAGGTGTGCGCAGCATGTTCCACATCTCGACTAGGGCGGTTGGGTCAATGCCTGCGTCAGAGGACTGGGGCGCGGGGCGATCCCATGGCGCCGGGATCCGGGTCAGCTTCTCGACGCGGCCCGTCTTGGCGTTCCTGCGCTCGTCGTGCAGGCGGACGAAGCCGGTGCCCTTGAGCTTCTGGCGGCGGTAGGTGCGGCAGAACTCGTTGGCGGCTTGGTGGTGGTAGGTCTGGGCATTGGGCAGGCGGTAGTCTGGGCTGTCGGCCAGTTCAGCGGGGACGACTATCTTGAAGGTGCCAACAGCTTCAGCACCGAGGCGGTGCGCCGCCTTCATGATTCGCTTCGCGAACTCGGGTTGTTGGATTTGGGTGGAAGTTGGGCGGAATACCAAGACCTCAGTGGAGTGCTCACCAAAGTCTTGAGGCTCCCAAAAGTGCTCAATATCTGGCATCCCTTTTGGTGTGGCCGGTCGCTTGCGGCTCTGTGCAGTTTGATACTAGATTTCGATTCCTTTGATACTAGAGCTTCATATATAGTCGAGAAACGAAAGTGAAGTAGGAGGGGGGATTCGAATTGGTGACTGTACTGTTGATGGTGATTGTAACTAGAAGACTGATGAACAAGAGTTGGAAAAGTGAACACAGTCCCAAGTTTCGATGACCTAGAAACCCGGGCATTTTCAATTCCTTGAAGAATGGATTGCTTGACGAGTAGTGACTCTGTTCTCACGCGAGTATCGTCATGCTGTTGTTTGACTGCCGGAAGCGGGCAGACAAAGAAGTGGTGGCTTGACCACAAAGAATCTACCGCTTTCGGGGCGTTGACAAAGAGACCGAAACAAGCGAAGAGAAATCAGCCCGCGGCAGGCTCTCAAACAACCCCGGATTACCAGGAGTTCGGACGGTTGAAAGTCAGAAGTGACGGTCTCTCTGAGCTGATTTCATTCGGCGCATATGGCCAAGGGTCGCAGTCCCGGCGTTGTCTGAATGCGTTGCAAGCGCCGCACGTGTGCCAGTCAGGGCTGAAGAACAAAGACCGGCATTAGGTGAGGTGTGGAGCACAGTAGCTACTGACTTGTCTAGCAACACAGGCAACGATAAAACAAAGGCGGGAGGGGTGAGCGACATACAAGAGATTGACAGAAACAGAAACTGTAGAGCCTGATTGGAGCTAGAGCAGGAGCAGCAAAGGCAGGCGTGGAATATGGAGTTCAAGGTGATCAGGGCAAGGACGGGATGGTCATATGCATACATGTAGATGATGAGTTAACACTAGTCTAGCTTGCCAGTCAAGTCCCGGAGCCCAGACACTAAGACGTAGACTAGTCCTAGTTCTGCAGGTCTTGGCCGTCATCCCGAGGCTCTAGGCAAACGATCGCGTTGCTTAGCGGCAGCATCTGCGCAAGACATGCACACAGGGTTCGTGAACAAGGGTGCAAGGGGCGTGAATAAATCACATTACTAATTATCATAGAGTGACTAGCTATTGAAAATGCAAATCGACGCCGAACCATGCCAATCAAGCCCCTTGCCGAGACTATACGAATGCTACGAAGATGTACCTCAATTCGCAACAAGAAAGGGAAAGTAGACCAAGAAAAAGGCTAGCGTTCGTTTACGCGAGGAAGGCAGCGAGGCCAGCGATGATGGCGATGCTGGCAGCGCCGGCCTTGGCAGCTCCAGCTGTGACGGGCTTGGTGGTGGCAACAGGAGCGCCGGTAGGCAGGGAGGTCAGGGTTCCGTTGGTGGTGCCGGTGGGGGACGCGGTGCCGGCAGTGCGGCGGGTGCGGGCCAGGCGCTTGGCCAGGGTAAACTGGCGCACAACGTAGTCGGTGGCGGTCTGTGTGTACTTGTTGAAGTAAGTGCCGTGGACGGTAGCATCGACGCCGCCTGGGTTGTTGGGGTCACAGTAGCGGTCGGCAATGTCGCAGAACGAGTAGATACGGGGCGAGTAGGGAGCGCACGCCGCGTTATCGATGCGGGGGAAGAGGCCGTTACGGGTGGTCACAGTACCCAAGTCCCAGGTCTGGTTGGCGGCGCGAGTTGGGTCGCCAAAGAGAATAGTGGCAATGACTAGATAGAGGATCAATGTAAGTGTCTGAGATGAAACACTCGGGATTTTTCTTTAAATATAGGGAGTTACGTACTGTTGCTGTTGTAAGCAGAGGTCAGGTCCTCGGTCGCAACCATGCCAACGCTGCTGGCGCCGCAGAGAAGATCGGCGACAGCCTGAGCGCCCTGGGAGTAGCCGAGAAGGGCGATCTTGTTGTTGGGGCACATGCTGACGTAGCCGTCAACGAGGGTCTTGAGCTGGGCGGTGCCGGCGGCGACGCTGTTGGCATAGTCGTCGAAGGTGGCGGGGTAGTCGACAGCGGTGACAAAGCTGCCGGGGATTGCGTTGGTGACATTGCCGGCGACGGTGCGAATCTTACCGAGGCCGGGAGCCTCGAGCGAACCACGGGCGACGAAGATTTGCACACCTTCGGCGCAGGCCGTGGGGGCGGTCAGGGGCGCATCAGCGGTCACGTTGGTCTGGGCAGCGACAGCGGCGACCATAAGGCCAACGGTGGGGAGAGAGGAGCGCATCTTGGCAACGAAGGGGTTCTGCAGCTGCACGGACGAATGACGACTGGTAGACAGCGGGGATGAGAACGAAGGACAGGCTGACTAGGCGAGGGTGAGGGAAAAAATAGAATCTAGCCTGAAGGGATGACGGCGGCGAGATACGGATTATAAAGGTCGGGCGGGACTACGGCAACGTTTGCCAATAAAGTTATTTAATCGCATTGCGGGAGCTTCCTGTTAGGGCGGGATTGCCGAAAACGTGTGCTATCAGGGATTCCCTAGGGGGAAAGTCAAGCCTCATCAAATTGAAAGGTCCAGTCAGTATCGCCAAATTGATCCTGTTGCGACGTGGTGGATGGACCAAGACTATGCGGATGGCATACGAGATGGGGCACAAGGGTGCAACTGTTAGTGTTGGATATCAATATTATGACGAGTCGCACGCGGAAGATGCATTGAAGTACAAAGATGTAAGGTGACGACGCGGGTTGGGTGGTATCGTGCGTGTGGTAATGGTGGTAGCGGTGGTGTGCTGGAGACAATAGTGCAATGAAGGGTGGAGGTGTTTGTAATGAATGAGGGCGTAATCGTGTCAGGAGAGAGTGAGAGAGATACTGTAGCAACAAGACATGGAGGAGGGGGTAAAAAAAAAAGGAATAAAGGAATAAAAAAAACAGTAGTAATTATGCTATTACAATGCTGGATTTCGTACCAGGCGTTGGGCGAAGCGAGAGCATACGGGGGTTAGGCGAGCTACTACCGAGATGCCCAGGGAATGCATGCGATGGATGGATTGCCAAACTGCCTGGTATTTGTATGCAGGACTGCACAAGGCGGCATCAACCAGTGCCGGTACTCGGCTACACTTGGAACAGGGAGGCCTTGTTTACTCTTTGGCTTGTTTATCCCCAAACACAACTTGAGCCGTTGAACCCGGTTACCGTGCAGTTCGTGGGGCGAGAGATTTGGCCATTTTAATGTACATTTGATAACAAGAATAATGTAAGCATGCATTTACAGGGGGATGCATGCATGGGTTCGTGGCTGCGAAATGTTATCCTAACACAGACATATAACGGGGCAACGAGTGATTAATAATTGATAACTACAGTAAGAAAACCTCCAATGCATTTCTGTCTTGTGCAATTTCAACGGGAGACATTACGAGGCACCAAGGCCATCACAAAACAGCTGTATTGTACTCTGCACTTAAAACGAGCCCTATACTCGTTATCGATCCCAGAATAGTCACAACTGCACTACTGTATGTACGTATGTACGTATGTACAGGTACCTTTACGGGTACCTGGATAGCTCAGCGAATGCAACTGTCTCCGTGGATTGATTGCGACTGTGCCATTGCATGCGCGTTCAATACCTCCTGCATTTGCCTGCACCTCAATTCATGCACGGGGTTGGAGCCACGCCGCGCCAAGTCGGGGGCGTCGGATTGCAGCTTGCCGCCCACATAATACTGTACTGTAGTAGTACTATACATAAATCTCTGGGCTGCCGTCCGATGAGAGACCCGTCAGAAAGGACCGGGTCTTGATTCCGGGGAGACTGAAGTCTGTGAGAGAGGGGGAGAAGCAAAAAAAAAAGTAGAGGATGGCGTGGGAGCATTCGGAGATGGCGCAAGTCAATCGATGGCGAATGGCTTTTTTTTTCTTTTCTTTTGCTCATCTCATCGTGTCGAGCCCCGTCGGTTGATTGAACCTAAACAGAGGGCGGATGAACGTTTTTGGGGCGAGCAGTTCCTTGCTGGCGACAGTGACATCCATGATCATGGCCAGCCTCCATCCTTGCCCGTAGCTCGTGCGAAACCAACCAAGTCCGAGTTAGTGCGCCCTTTTTTTTCTTGTCTCTCTTGGGGGCTAGGGGTCCTCTTGCACTAGACCACGAGTCCTTCCTCTAGGGCTCACTTCTCTGCCGGGCGGCGGGGGTGCACAGGCCATACACAGACACACACGCACACACAGAAACAATTTTAATTCACAGACTCTCAACCTCACCCCATCTTTGATGCCATATATCGCCGTCCTGCTATAACTGCCTCCACTCCCCCCTCGACGATTGCGCCCCCCCTTCCTCATTCATCGCACTTCCAACCCCACGGTGGTGTCGACCTGGAAACCTCGACCGTCTACAGTACTTGACCAGCATCGGCGGAGCCACCCCCTCTCTGTCTTTACCACGTCGATCGGGGACACTTGACATTGTCCATCGCAGGACAGCACCGCGCACAAAACCACAGGGCGGACAGCCAAACCTCGATCAAAAAGCAGTCCAGACAAGTGCCGACCTGGACGTCGCTTACCAACTGTCATGGCATACGGCCTGTGGATATCCGCATCCATGACAACGAGGTCCGTGGGTTGTTGACTTTTGGGTTGTGCCACCCACTGCGTTTGGCCCAGCCGGCATCCCACCTATGTACACACGGAGTACTACTGTACGGCGTGCGTATTGTAAAACACCACGTGGACCAAGTCTAGGGTTGTGTTCACACCAAGCTACGCTCTGAAAATTCTATCATGACATCAAAGCTTAACTGACGAGGAACTTCCCGGGAACGGCCTCGACAAACGCCAGGCAGGATGAGCTACCGCTTTCGTACTTCGTATCTATTAGACGTCTTTTTACCATCCATCTCAGCACGTTGGCTCGCTACAGTCGCAACGCTACTACATGCCCCGACTGGAGCTTCTTTCTGATGGTAGCGCGCGGCAGCAACAATGCTGTGCCTGGCCATCAACTTGCCCGTCACGCGCCCTCTACCAACAACTCATTCATACAGTGCACCTCTTCCATTAAACAACAGTTTGATGCACTTTATTGCCCAACCACGGCGTCGCAACAGCGTTGCCATGGCCCCATTGCCCGATGGACCGGTCAGAAGAGCTCCCGTGAAACCTCCGATCCGTGAAAAAGTGGAAAACCAAAGGCAAGAAAGAAAGATATGGGGCCGGTGGATTTTCCATCGCTGACAGTCTTGAGAATTGGGCCCAAGTGGAAGTCCCAAATCCAGCGACTGGGGTCCAGCTCTGCGTCAGTCTTCAGCCTCTGTACCACAAAGGATTAGGGTATCAGCTCCGTAGCCGGCTGGACTTGGCTATGGGAACCAGCACCGGTCGGACTGCCTTTTACAGGGGCACAACGCGCGCCCGTCCCATACCATCACTCCTGTCAAGCCTTTTTGGGATACCTCACAAACTCACACATCACATACTCGTCGATGAGCAAGTGTGTTCTTTCCCTGTACGTACATCCGCATGATTCTGTTCTCCTCCCCACCCACTTGCGTCCAACGATTCACTCCAGTGGACGGCTTTGTTCCAACCAACTCCGAGCCCTTGTCTGCACCACCCTGTTCGGAGACGAGAAACTCCTGGTTATCGCTTCTCCCACGTGGTATGGGGCTCTTCATGCAATATTCGTCCGGCATCAAACCTTTGCCGACATTGTTGGAAAAAAAAGTCGACCGGGAGACCCTACTAGTAGTACAAGGCTATAGCAGTCGGTTTTCTCTCTCCAAAGACCCAGCCGTTGTTCCCGGGGCACTAACCCCGCTTGGAAAAAGAAGAGTGGCCGCTCAAGAGCAGATAGGCAAGGAAGGGGGGCGGCCCCTGCTGTTCGCTACCACCCCAAGTACTAGGTTATGCCATGCGTGGACCAGGACGACAAACCTAACGTCGCACTGGAACAGCTCGGCTCTGCACTCACGCAGCGACATATTTGCCCTCTTCAGGGTGGGCACAATGTAACCAAGTTCAGAAACCCATCGCTAGAAGAACGCTTTTGATGTCCGAGCAGACGCCACTCGGTGTGCCCAACCGACGGCAGCTCAACCTGGAATTCCCTCATCTATGGGAAAAGAAAAAAGGAACCCCATCCCCGGATTTGTCTGATCCTTCTGCAGCATCCTCCTCTCCGTCGATCACGGCCTTGCTGGACAAACTTTTGACGACCGCATTCGAGGATACGGCAGAGCCAGCACCACCTTCACCATGGAGAAAGGAGAGAATCACGGCCCGAAGTTGGTCGCCGTGACCAGCATCCTCTTGTTCTTCTGCACTGTTTCGATCGCCGCACGGTGCTACAACCAGATCTATCTGATGAAGAGGTTTCAAATAGAAGACTGGCTGGCCGTTATTACTTGGGTAAGTTGTCTGATGTTGTCCGATCCCGTGTTTTGACATAACAATAGAGACCTCGAACTGACATCCCGCATTACTCCCAGTTCGTCTTCCTGTTATTCACAGGCGTCTGCGCTGCCGGCGTCTACTATGGCCTCGGTCGGCGAGTTGCGGACGTCGATCCCCAAGATCGTATAACCGCAATGGTGTTCAAATGGATCGGCATGTCACTATATGTCTTGTCCTCGGGCCTCATCAAATTTGTTGTTGGGCTTTACCTTGTAAAGCTTTTCGCAGCATCTCGCCAAAAATGGCAGACCCGCTTCCTTTGGACTCTGCTCGTTCTCGTCGGTATCGCCAATACCGGCTATCTCGGCGTTAGCATCTTCCAATGCACGCCGTTCGAGAGGTATTGGATGCAAAACGAACCGTCCTGGCCAAAAACGGGCAGTTGCCTTAAACCCCCGGTCGCGCTGGGTACGACATATACGGTCAACATCATCAACATTCTCGCCGACGCAGCCCTTGCCCTGATGCCTATTTCACTAGTATGGAACGCCAAGATGGATAGGAAAACAAAGTGGTCCGTCGTCGCCATTTTGTCCGTTGGATCCGCAGCATCTATCTGCACCGTGGTCCGCGTACCGTTCGTCTACCAGCTCCTTGCAAACAAGGAGTATCTCGACAATTTTATCGACCTCGGCGTCTGGAGCTCCGTTGAGATTGGACTAGCCATCATTGCCTCGTCTGCTGCCACGCTCCGACCCTTGTTCAAGAAGATGAAGTTCCTCGACAACACCTTGATCCGCAGTCGTGGGGGCAAGTCCTCTCGGTCTAGGTCGACCTTCCACTCTCGCTCCAAGTCGCTGCAGATGTTCTCTCCCAAAAAGAGTGACGGCGGGGGGAGCGCCGTCCGTTCTACCACCGGCACAAAGACCTTTGGAAGCGACACCAAGATCTCCTTTGGCAAGGGCCTCAGTAGCAAGAAGTCGTATGCGACCCTTGGAGGCGATACCCTGCTCGATACGGTCAACGACAACGACTACCGTAACCCCATCCATGTGCGTACTACCATCACGGTTGATGTCGAGAAGGGCGAGGCCGCCACCGACGGCCACAGCTTCTATCACCCCGCCACCCCGCCGGACGATTACCACAAGCGCACCGAAAGCGAAGACCGGCTCATGTGGGAGCGAAGAGACAGGCAGTCACACCATTTTCACATCCAGAACGCGTACCAACGCGGCGGCAGGACACGAGAACACGAGCTGCAGGACCTCGGTGGCGTTACCATCGGGCACTCGGAGCTGGCTGAGCCGTCAATGACGCGCCTGCCCAGGTCACCGCGATCGCCGTTCCCCATGATCTCGCCGACCACGATAACGATGTCGCCCACTTCGCCGCAGCTTCTCGAGCCCACAGTCTACTCTCCAATCTCCTCGACGCATACATTGGGATCGCCGTCATCTCCCATATCACCTACATTACGATCTCCGAAACCGAATACTGAGATCGGGCGGCCACAGCCTATATATTCGCCGACGCCGCCACGCCAACAAACACCTACACCCCCACCGGCGCCCGTACACCAGGGAAGCCTTCTCCCCGTCCCCGTTGACCGCGAAGCCGAGGCCAGGAGACTCAGTTGTCCTGTCTAGATGCATGATATGCGGATAATGACTTTCATTTGATGCGTCATGTTATTGAACCTTTTTTTTCTCTTATGTTTTACTATTTCTTTCTTGTATGATTGACACTTGGGTCACTTGTCTTGTTATCTCACCAATTTTCTTTTGTACCACCCCCAAAAGGGGTTATGTCTCTGGGAAGGAAAACCACTTCACCAAGAACACTGGTGAATTCCATTTATTTGTATAAACAACCCCATCATAGGCGCAGGCGGCGTTCTGGTTCAGCAGGTATCTTCCACGAGTTCGATATACCGCATTTATTTCTCTCTTTCTCATCCTTCATCTTTCCCTCTTTCCCTTAGTAAATTCATCTGGAGCTGCACAAATGTGGGAGCGATGGTAGACACTCCAACAATACAATAATCAAGTCTGGCTGATTGCCGAAATCTAAGCATAAACGGTCCCCGCGAAATCTCTACTGTCGTTATATTTCGCAGACTGCTCCTAGTGCCATTTGTCGATCATGAACCAATATCAACAAGATCGTGGGGTTATCCGCCCCAGGCCCATCGCTGGAGAATCACGGAAACGAGCGAGAGAGAGAGAGAGAGAGAGGGAGATAAACAAACAACAAAGGCAGATTACCGATTGCCGGTTTCACTCGCCCCGACGACGGAGCCGAGCCATCGCTTCCCCTCGCTCGAGCATCATCAGGGGTTACAACGATAACGTGCCAGTATTACTATATAGGAAGTATCTATTAGTCGTAACCAGGATCTGAGCCCGGGGAGACTTTTCTCAAAACCGGACCACCGAACCCTTGCTTTCGCCGTAATGGACGCAAGGGGTAAGCCTGTCATGGCACGCACGCCACTTTGGCTGGCCAGGGGACCTGGACGACCCAAAGTTCTGTTTTCTTTCTCCTTTGTCTACAGTATGTACTAGCTGTCTTTGGGGGGATGGTGGGGCCAGACTTTCCTGATATCCACATTCTTTTGCTTCTTTTTCTTCTTTTGTTATCCCTGCCAGGGACACGCTTTGAGCGAGTCTACTGTATGTACAGTACATACACATTTATTGGCGTGCCAGTGGGGCTCGCGGGGACTCATCGAGGTGGTATTATTGACCCAATCCATCATTTGTGCAAACGCACGAGGGACCGTGCTATGCCGAGGGAAAGAGGGGAGAGTTGCTGCGCATCTCCGTGGTACCTGAAACGAGTCGGTTCAAAGACCTGATTAACGTACAGTACTGACTTTACTTTGAGACACAATCTATACGGAAGGTACCGGAAGAGCATCCTTTTAATATGCAGCTATACCAGTAACTTGTTATACGTAGCATTGTTTGGCTCCTCTGGAGGAGGTGTCCAACGTCGGCGGATATGCATGTATCTGTGCAGAAAGTGCCAATGTAAAATGAGATATGCAAGGCACAGCGGCACAAAAACGGGTACAAAAGAAATGGAACTGACAGCTCGCTTCAGCGGCGTATGCAGCTGTCTAGAATGTCTTGACGGTTTGTGCATGCCATTGTTTAAAAGGCGGAAGAAGTAAACCGTGGCCTTGGTATCCTGGGCTACCATCGGGACAAGGGCATAAGCTGCATCGAGTAGTTGAATGCCGATTTTGGACAGAAAAAAATGATTTCGGTAGCAATCTGATAACTGATATAACACCGTCCGAGCTGTAATTAGCTACCAAGTCGCCAACAAGTTAAAATTCCAGCGCTGACAAAACTGACTATAACGTACGTTTCGCCAAGCAATTAGTTACATATCCAGGTCCCCAACGTGGTTACCCTCTCCGTTCTGTTTCCATCTTTTAGTAATTATCACGGAGCCAGCCGGGGCACCACATTACAATGGATTGGGGATGTGGCCTGTGCCGTGGTGAATAGCTACTGTTTGTTCTCCACAGCAGACTTGTTTATATCGCCATTGACGCCGGCACTCGTAGCCCAAAGATGTATGCCACTTGACATCCTTCCAAGCGGTCCTGCTTCTTTGGTCTTCAGCACACGTCGTCCATACGGTCTCGTTACGAGTTAAATCCCGTAACACACATTCTTTCGTATTATCGTCACTCCTTTGGCCGTACAGCATATACACTGCAACGAGGACGACGTCCCTGCTCACCATGAAGTTCTCACTCTTCTCAGCCCTCGCGGCCCTGCCTTTCCTCGCGGCCGCCGCGCCTACCGAAGAGCTGTCGAGCCGTGCTGTGACCGTGACCCAGGCCGAGCTGGACACCTTCAAGTACGTGCGGGAGCTCGCCTCCGCCGCCTACTGCAACGCCAAGGCAGAGCTCGTCGGGACGAAGGTTACCTGCGGCAGTAATGCTTGCCCGACCGTGGGAGCCAACAACGTGGTCAATGTCCACCACCTCTAGTACGTTGGGAAGAAGGTCGCTTTCTAGTGACTAATCCCCTGATTAGCTGTAAATGCCAGCAGGAAAATGACTAACCCAAATGTTTTTTTTTTCAAAAAAACAGCACAAATATACACATCAATGCCGACGGCGCCATCTTCGCCGACCACACCAACAAATGGCTCGTCGTCTCCCTGATGGGCTCCAAGTCGGTGACTTCCTTCCTGGTTGAGTAAGTCATCTCCTGTCCCCATACCAACACATCAGGTCATCAGATCGTCTTCACAAGTCATCCAAACTAACAATACCATCCTTCAGTCTTGACTACACCGGCTTCGATGACATCGAAGTCTGCTCGGACTGCAAAGTGGCGTACGGCGCCAAATCAACATTCCACGAGTTCAAGACCAAGATGTTTGCTGCCATCGCCACTCTCCGAGCCCAGTACCCGACCTACCGCTGGGTAGCGACGGGTCATTCTTCCGGTGGTGCCGTCGCCACTATCTTTGCTGCCGTGGCCAGGTACAGCCTGGGTATCGACGTGGACCTGTACACATTTGGTAGCCCGCGTGTCGGAAACGACGCTTTTGCCACTACTGTCACCAACCAGAACCGCGGCCGCAACTACCGCATCACCCACTACGACGACATCGTGGCCTCCCTCCCCACTTCCTGGTCCGGGTACGCCCACGTCAGCCCCGAATACTGGCTCCGCCTCAAGGAGTCCAACGACAACAACTACCCGCTCAGCGAGGTTGAGGTTTGCGAGGGCATTAAGCCCAGCGGGTGCAGGAACAGCAAGGGCCTTACCCTGAGTACCACTGCCCATAGCTATTACTTTGGCAAGCTGAGCGCCTGTTTTTGATTCGATCCTGCTGGGCTCCCACTAGGTCAAAGTACTGCTAGTTGCCTATGTACCTGAGTAGTTAGTTCAGTAGTGGGGACGTCTGTCTTGTCTGAGATCCCATTAATTTGGGATTCCGCCATAAAATCCGAGTAATTGTCAATGTCAAATCGTTCACAGTTTCGTGGCTTAATAAATAGATGTTGCAGTCTGTCCCACCGTGATTGGTGATAATATTCTTGTCTAACCAGCTATGCTTAAACCCGAGAATATAAAAGCATAAAAAGGAAAAAAGAAGGAAAAAGGCAAACTACTACTAAGATGTACCAATTTTCATAACTTTAAAAAAGCAAGCCCGGGGTCAACAGCACTAGCGCTCATCGAAGCTAGGGTATATCTCCATCCGCAGTCTAATATAGTCTATTACATGTATTCAAAGAAGCACTTATCCACCCGCTGTTTTCGCCTAACAATTAGTTGACCACCGCCAAGTTTGAGCATTTCTTCGTCACGTTCTTTTCTACGCCCACGGAAATCCAAAAAAAGAACTAATCCAAATCGGAAACAACGCTATTTCGTTCAAGAAGCCACAGCGACGTCCCCGGCTTCAGGCCCGTCTGTCAACCGCAGCGCCTCGTGCACGTCGTCGACAAAGTGCGTCTCTCCGCCTACCATTTCCAGAATACCACTCTTATCCATGAGGTTCCACACAGGGCTATCCCTGGACGGCCCGCGGCTGAAGAAGACCCGGACGCCTCGGTCGCGGTAGCCGCTGACGATCTCCTCGAGCACCTGGGTGCCGGAGCCATCCATGCTGGTGACACCATGGACATCGAAAATTATGTTCCGGTTCTCGTCCTGTGGGCGCAGTCGAGGAAGAGCAGGATGGGCGCGACTGGTCCCGTACAGCTCCAGTCTGCGCAACCGGTTTTTGAGCTCACCCGTGTTGGCAAAGGTTAGCGGCTCGGGAATCTTAACGATCAGGCAGCCCTCGACGAACTCGAGCCGCTCCGGGTGTGCCTCGGCATTCTCGAACCGATTGGTGCCAGGGATGCGGCCCAGGATCTGGATACGCGGCCGCGTCGAGTGTCGGATCACCAGAAGCAGCGAGATGCCGATGCCGATGGCGATGCCCATGTTGAGCGAGAAGAAGATTGTCGTCAGCACAATGAGGAACATGAGTGACAGCTCCTGCCATGCCCGGATGCGCAGGAAGAAGTAAATATCGTGTGGGCATTCCTCAATTAGAGACCAGGCGACTACGCTGATGAGGGATGATAGGACCGGTTTCTGCAGGAAGTTAGTAACTGATTGATATAGTAGCCGGCATTGCATAAAAGAGCGCCCGAGAAGAGGAAGAAAGAGAGTGAAAGAAACACAGATCAAGTCACCAACTTACTGGCAGGTAATAGAAAAGTTGCAGTCCAAAAAGAACAACCATCAACGCTATGAAACTGACAAATATGGAGCTCATTGGCGTCTTGCCACCGGTCTGGCGGTTGACCTTGCTCCTGCCGTAGCCACCAAACGCCGGCAAGCTCATGAAGCAAGAGCCCAGAAGGTTGGCAGCACCAAGCGCTATAAGCTCTCTGTTGGGGCTCAGCTGAATGTCTGGGAATGTAGTCTGGTCGCCCAGACTCTTGGCCGCGACCGACGACTCGAAGAAGCCCAGCATGGCAAGCAGAAAGGAAGTTCCCATAGCCTCGCGGATCTGTACTAGATGCGATGGCTTGAAGGGCCAGCGGAAGGTGAAGGGATGGCCCGAGGCAGCCTTGACGGTGCCCAATATTTGAACACCGTGCTTTTCCCATTCAAAGTAGTATGCAAGCCATGCGGACAGGACCACGACTATGAATCTGTCGGGGATGTACGCGACGCCCGGATAGCGGGGCTGGAGGTGACGTTTTGTTTCTCTGCCGTGGCACCACACAGTCAGACGAGCTGGAGGCGTAAACGTGCACAGGGAGATCACCGATCGCAAACAAGGCGGTATTTGACTTACCTCGCAACCATGATGATTGTGAAACTGACCGCTGCCACAAGAGCTGTCATTTTGTGAACCTGATCCAGGTTGTTGAACACAAAACGCAGTTTGTCCACGCTGCTCCCGTGCCCAACGGAAGGCGTGGAAGCTGCAAGTCGGTTAAGGCCGAGCTCAGGGATCAGCTGGTCGACGCCGATAACGACGCCAATGGCTGAGATAAACCCGCGCAGGAATGGTCGAGAGAGCACGCTGTCAAGGAAACCGAGCCGGGTCAGACCCGAGATGAGGACGGTTGCGGCCGCGATTCCACCTACGATACCGCAAACCTTGGCCTGCATCTCGGCGTCATTCTCGGCCCCTCCACCAGCCGCAGAGCTCGGGGCCCCCGACGCGCGGTCGACAGCTGACTTGACGACGCTACCGACTAGCAGGGAACCTGCGGCCTCGGGGCCGACCATCATCTGAGGCGAGCTGCCGAGCAAAGCGTAGATGAGGGGCTGGAAGACGAAGCCATACAGGCCGTTGATGGGTGGCACGTGGGCGAGATTGTCGGCCAGGGAAAGGGCCATGGGCAGATACATGCCAGCGATGGTGACGGCAGCGATAAAGTCCCCCTTGAGATAGGAGCGCTTGTACTGGCTCATCCAGTTGAGGCAGGGTATGTAGTAGGATAGGTACATTAGTGGTGAATCGCGGATGCCGTGCTCACGGGCCAGCTCCTGGGACGTGTGCATCTTCTTGCTCCTCATCTTGCGGGCCAGCTTGCGCCGCCAGCTGGGGTCGCTCGAGTTACCCGAGATGCCGAGGAGATTGTCTGCGAGGCGAGAGGTTGAGGACTCGGAGGCTGTAAGCGATGGTTGGGACGATAGTATACTCGCCGGGCTTGAAGGGCGGGGGGAGAAGGTGCCGTGGTCGCAGGGGCCGTCGTGTGCGGGATTGGACTGGTCATCGATTCCGCGGAGCAGGCTCGTTGTTTCGGAAGCGGGTTGTCGAGCAGGCAAATGGGTATCGCTGGATCCGGTGCCAGCTGTAGCATCGCTGGCTGAAGCAGCTTGGGCAGCATCGGACGGGTCGACAACGTTGCGCAGACCGCTCGGGTTGGCTGGGACATGGCTATTGCTGCGGCCGTGTCCATTGGAGCTGTTGCGGGAGACAGGCTGCGGGCGGCCGCCAGTACCGGACGACATAGTGATGTTACTGACCAGGACGATTAGTTATCACGACCGTGGAGCGGCTGTTTTTGAGAGGGTCTGGAGGCCGAACCAATATAGATGTATCCCCAAGTAGGTAGTTGAGATGGGCTGCAGCAAAGATCTGTCTCGAGGGCAGCGGGTAAACTTCGGACGATAAGGTGGCTTCGTCTAAAGGTTATTCGCAAGGTATTTGGGGATTAGAAGCAACAAGGAGAAGGCGATAAGAAGGAGGAGGAGCGGTCAAAGGCAAAGGAGAGACGAAAAGACATCCGAGACAGTTCCATGCGGGCTTGGCGACACCAAAGTCTGGCTTCGTAACCCGGAAGTCGAGTGTGTTATTCTTCTTCTTCTGGGGATCACTGCTGTCGTGTCGCCCTCTGCATCGTACTGCCGGTGATGCCGTGTGTCGACTCGGATGGTGGTAATCTCTGCAAAGCGTTGCAAGTTTGGAACATGGGTTGAGTGGAACGAACCCTTGAACCACAATCGATGGAGGGCGGCCAGTGACGATATCGGCTAGCATTACGTAGCCGCGTAGCGTCGGCCCGTGGGGCTGTCGTCTCCAAAGTCGGGTGGGTTCACATGTCAGGGTAGGTAAGGAACCTCGACGGTACGTACCTGGTAATTACTGTAGTTGGGTGATTCCGCATCAATTTATGTGTTGCCAAAACCTTGGAACGGAATGATATCCAAAAGCCAGAGAACATCTCTAGACTGCCACTTTCTTCAGTTTCTCACTCCGCGACTTCGAGTTCATCCCCAAGTAAAATTACATCGCGGCACCGCCACCACCCTGCCCAGTTGCGTACAGCCCTTCCCCCTTCTCCTCCACGCCCAATACTTGTTTCCTAAGCGTGCTAATCTCCCGATCGAGCTCCTCCAGGTTCCCAGAGAGCGCACCGACTTCCTCGAATCGCCTGGCCCCGCGCGCATTGTTGATCATGTCCTGCACTAGGAACCTCTGCTCCTCCAGCACCACCAGCCGCTCCCGAAGCTCCTTCTCCTCCGTCTCTAGGGCTGAGGCGGCCGTGCTTACCTCACTGCCCGCAACGCTTGACCCGTCCCCATCACCAGCCATCGACTCCCCATTTCGCAGCGGCGAGAGGTGACCCGCCGGAGAGCCGTTGTTTAGCCCGCTGAGCATGCGCCTGTGTTGATGCGCTGCGGACGACGGCTTGGATGGCCTGAGCATGTGCGGCAAGCCCTTGAGTGGCAGCATGTTCGTATGCAGGAATGTAGAGGCCGCGGCGTGTACCGCCAGCTGCAGTTTCTTCTGCGCAGGTCTGTCGGTGGGCAGATCGCGCATCCTCTTGGCTGCGAGGTTGTATTTCGCAAAGGCGTCCATCAGCCGCTTGCGTATCTTGGCCGCCTCTTGTATCTGTGCATGTGTTGGGGGAGACTTCTCGGTGGCATTTCCGCCGTTAGGGTCTGGTGGCTGCAGTGCTAGCAGAGAGCGCTGGAACGAAGGCATCAGGGAACGTATTCCTCGCTCAAACTGACGCAAGTTTTCGTATGCACGCTGATCTGGTGGTTTGTGCGCAATCGAGGCTGCGACATCACGCTTTGAGAAAATCGTTGACGAGCAGTCGCGACACATTCGGACATCCACGCTGATCTGTCCCTGCCCTCCTGGGGCTGCCTCTGGCCGCTTCTCCAAGCTTGTGGGCCTCACAACTCCGGAGGAAGAATTTGAGTATGACGATGAAGTTTGATGTAGCAACGCCGGTCGTTGTGCCGCTGGGGCCACGTTGAGCCCAATCTCGGCCGAGCACCCAGTCTGCGGATCGGCACATACTACCCTCCCACATATCCGACAGTGATGCCTTCTGAATGTCCATGATCCAAATTCTTGCTGACAAAAGGGGCATCGGGTCACCGAAGCATCATCCTCCCATGTGACTATAGATTGCTCAATAGCTTTCCTGACGCTCTTTTGGCCCGCTAGCGTTGCAATCGGCGAGTTTAACAATCCTGTCTTTCCAGCCGTCATGACAGCCACTTCTTCCAAAGGGCTTGCCAGCAGCTGCGTCAGCTTGGTGAGTCTCTTTTCAAGCCGCGATATTTCCAGATTCTGCCTTTCAACACGCTGTTTGCGCATGGCTATGAAAGACTCGCTATGGTCCGTGATCAGTCCGTGGTGGTCTTTGTAGCCTTCCCTTGACTTATAGCAGGTCTCACAGACCCTGTACCAATGGCCCCTTGCTGGATCGTGTGTTGCCGTGTGCGGACTGAGCCGCATTTGGTACATGGTGTGCTCCTCGCAAAAAAGTAGCCCACATTTGCGACAATTGATGCTGCCGCTCAGGGGGCCCAGACGGCGATCGCAAGTCAGCTCTGTGCAAACGTCTCCTCCTGTTGATCTTTGCCAGTGCTTTTTGGTGATGAGATCATCTGGGTCTATAACTGATGGTTCCAGTACCCGTGGCAGTGAGTTGTTGGACGAGGACGATGGGTGTGTCGAAGATTGCAGGTTATTGGCCACTATGGAATCCTCGTTCGATTCGAACACATCCAGACCACGGAGTTTCTGGCTGATGAGGGACAGCGGTTGCAACTTCTTTGCCTTGAGAACCTGCTTATCGATCCATGTCATAACTTCGTCGTGCTGGACTTGTGGGAGCTCCTGGTGCATGTCGTCAATATGCCTGTTGAGCTGGAGCAGAGTCAACTGCATGAGGATATCAAAAGTTAGACAGTCATGCACCTATTACATCGAGAAGCGCCACAGCAGTTCACCGCTCTGCCTACACATACCATCTCCTCCTGGCATATCGGACACACCAGCCCGCCGGCTCCGGCATTCGACGGCGAAGGCGCATCGAGGCTGATATTGGCCGAAAGATCTTGGGAGAAGGGCAATGGGCTGGAAGACTTGGGTGGCGTAACTGTGTTCTGATTCTGTGAGCCCACGGAGAGGCTACTGATGTCGGAGGGGGCGAACGGGCTCGGCGCCCTCAGGGTGCCATGCTGCTCACGCTGCTGCTGTGGGGCCGGCGCCGGCGGAGCGAGACCCTTCCCACTCCCCAGGATCCTGCCGCCCCCAAGCTTCCTGCCAGACATCGGCTGCAGAAAGCAGACGATGCTGGAGCGTGGCACTCAGGCAGACTGTGGGACTCTACACGTCGGCGCAGAGGGGCTGTGGAGACGTTGGACCGGCTGGTAGGGACTTTTCGATCGCGGCGGGCGAGTAGCACCTGGGGCCAGACAAGTGATGATAGTGAGGGGCACCTTCGCCTGGTGAATGGTCTATGGGCGGGAGCAGTTTAGTCCGCTACTGGGCGGTATCTGCAGGGCTGGCAAGGACTCGATTTCAATCGGGTTGCGGGTCGCGGGTCGCGTGTCTGAGGGGACACGACTGCGAAGTTCCGTGTATATCGTATCTTGGGATGCCGAGAATCAATCAGTCGCGGGGTCGATGGTAGTGAAGGTGGTATGGCATGGCACAGGCGGAGTTGATATACTTGGCTAACTCGACCGGGCGCCGCATTTACATTGATTGTGTTGGCGTTGCTTGCTGCCTGGGCTTGGGCCAATTTTGATTATGTCATTTGGCTGGGAACCACCAACAGAGCGCATAGCGGCGGGGCTCTGTATTGGCATTGGCGGTGGGGGAGAGACTTTCGCATCCTCCACCAGTGTGCCTTCATCTCATGTATATTACCGCAGTATCTAGGTCTATATCAAACGTCGTGTATTCGCTCACAAACAGTCAAACTCATGATCTCGTACGGTCACCACCATCAATCCTAATCATCACAAGATCAACACAGCAAAAAAGAAGCAAACGCCGTCGCAACCCACACACCCCGGCCGATCCGCGTCTCCGCGGCGCCGCTCCCGGCCGTGCTGGACGGCGCAACCCCTTTGGCCTCCCTACCTAGGTACCACGCTCCGATATCGGTCAGCTCACCTCCGGCCGACAGCATAGCGGCGTTGGGACCGACATTGCTCGTGGGAGCTCGGAACGCGCCAAAGAGGCTATAGCGCTCCACATCATCGATACGGTCCATGTACTCGAGTGAGCGCTTGACAAAATCTTGAGTCGTTACCAGGTCCTGGTGGTCGCAGTTGTACTCGGTGACCCAGATCTTCTTGCCGGGGAACCTATCAGTTGCGAAGAAAATGACAGTTAGCTCCGACAAATGACCTTACCGAAAGAAATGCCAGTACTCACGCAGCAGCATACGTCCCGATATGCGATGCCAGCCCCTCAAAGTTTCCGTACCAGTGGATGGGCACAAAGTCAAATGTGCAGTTCTTAGTCTGGGCCCCGTCACTGATGATGCGGCTGCAGTTGCCCAGGAACTGCCTGAGCCAGGGAATGCCGTCCCAGCTCGCCGTCGGCGCCGGCAACCCCGCCTTGAGACCCATCTCCTGCAACGGCACGATGTTGTTGACCCACACCTGCGCCGCAAGGTCCGGGCTCAGGTTTGACATGCCCTCTCCTGCCATGTCGGGCTCGTTGAAACCCATTACGTGAGTGAGGTTGATGCCACGGCCCCGAATGACCCCCTTCACCTCTTCCAGGAACGAGGTATCCTTCCTGGCCACCTCCGCGTCCGACGACGCGCCCCAAAGCATCGGCACAAACTCGAACTGATCTTGCGTCAGGTTGTTGAAAACGACCGACGGCGTGGGTCCATAGTTGTAGTACCAGCTCAGCGTTGTCGGCGGCCGCGTCCAGATGTAGTTGTCCGCCGGCGTGTCGTCGTTCGGCACATAGACGAGCCCGCGCTTGTGGTTTTGCTGGACGGTCTGCGCAGTTGAGCCTAGGGCTAGTAGAACCACGGCCGCTATGCTGGGAGGAAAGTTCATTGTGCTGAGGCCGCGATTGGCAGATTCCCGGCGAGCCGCGGTTTGACAACAAGATCGGGACCCTATTTCCTATGACCTCCCTGATGGTTTTGGAGGAACTTCGTAGCAGCAGGTCCACGAGGCACCACTTCGTCGATAAGTAGAAGGGCTGGGGGTCACAGGCTTCTCGTGTAAATTATCTATAGCCAAGGGAGGAACCTCGCCATTTGTTGGAAGAATATAAGCCAATCGACAGTACAAACAAAAGAAAGGAAAAATCTGGAACGGTGCAAACGAATGATGTAGGGTTGTAGGTCGCAACGAATGTGTCCTAGTCAAAAAGCAAAAACGATAAGCGACATATACAAAGCAGAGAACGTGGGTGATCTCGAGGGTGGAATTGGGAATCAAGAAAGTTGCGCAATGAGTGGATGACCGGCAGGTTTGGCCCGCCCTGATGGACGCCGAGATCTTGATATCTTGGCGCGCAACAGGGGGGTGAAATGAGCCAATGCGGCCATGTGGGCTTTCAGCTGTGTCTTGATTGAATGTTGGAACCACCAGTAGGTGAGACATTTAGGTAGGAAGATAGGTGATATGATCAAAGAGAAATCGGTGAAGTGATAAATAGACAGAGTACCTACCTACCTACTGTACCTATCTATTTGGCCTTTGAACAGACCAAGTGAAGGACAGACTTCGGTGGGATACGACACTCTCTTGCACATCCGATCATGCCGACCACATCATCCCTACCAGGCTCAACTTGGATGCAGGCGTCCACGAAGAGTCACGCAATGCGAAAGTATGAGGATTGACCATAAACGGCCCATTGCTAACAAAACGAACACAGCCCAACAAATAGATTACATGATTTACTGCTCGTTGACAAACAATCCCGCCATGCCCATACCCGTGCCAATGCACATGCTGGTCAGCAGGATCTTCTTGCCCGTCCGCCTGCACTCGCTCAAGCCCGTGACAATCTGCCTCGTTCCAGTCGCGCCGAGCGGGTGGCCGAGTGCGATTGCGCCGCCGCGGGGGTTGAGCTTGGTTTCGGCATCGAGGCCGAGGTTGTCGCGGCAGTAGACAGCCATGCTGGCGAACGCCTCGTTGATCTCGACGATGTCGCAGTCGGCGAGCGTGATGCCGTGCTTGGCAAGTAGCTTTGGGATCGCAACTGTAGGGCCAATGCCCATGATGCGGGGCGCAAGACCTGCAGTGGTCGAACCGACGTACTTGGCTAGGATGGGCTGGCCGAGGCGGTTGGCCGTCGAGCGCTTCATCAGCAGAACGGCGGCGGCGCCGTCAGTGACCTGACTGGCGTTTCCACCGGTCGTCGTAGGGCCCCACTGGGGGAACGCAGAGCGGATTTTTCCCAGCGTTTCGGCCGTAGTTCCAGGCCTGATGCCCTCGTCTTTGGTCAGTGTGACCTCCTTGACCTCGCCGTCAGGACCCTTGAGCTTTGTGACGATCGGGACAATCTCGTCGTCGAACCAGCCCGCCTTTTGTGCCCTCTCGGCCTTTTGGAAACTCAGAGCCGCAAACTGGTCCAGTTGCTCTCGGGTGAGGCCAAAGTCGCTGGACACGTTCTCCGACGTCCAGCCCATGGGCATCATGCAATCCTTGGCCTCTTGGCTTCGCGAGGTGACAGCCTCATCAAAGGGTTGGTCCAAGGCATCGCCACCAATTGTCATGTTCTCGGCGCCCAGCGCGATTCCAACCTCAATATTGCCATTGCTAATGGCGTTTGCGATGTCGGCCGTCGCCTTGAGGCCCGAGGAACAGAACCTGTTGACTGACGACGCAGAGTGTGTGTTGGGAAAGCCAGCAGCGAGAGCAGCAGCGCGGAGTTTGTAGGCAGACTTGGAGTCTGAGACGTTGCCCATGCAGATATCCTCAATGAGAGCGGGGTCAATCTTGCTGCGGATTCGAACCTGCTCCAAGAGTGCAAACACCATGTACTCTAGCGAGGTATCCTTGAACCCTCCCTTGCGGGCCTTTGTCAGCGGAGTGCGAGCGGCGAAGGTAATGACAATGTCATCCTCGTTCTTGGAAGTTCTGCAAAGTCGATAGTCTGAGTATTAGCCCAATGTTCTACTAGTGTCGCTGGAAAAGGAAAATGGCAATGACAGCCGAGGACAAGCAACACACATGGTAGACAGGGCGTTGCCTGGCGTGAGGTGCTTGAGAATAGAGCCGAGACGTTCGACAGCCATGTTGACGGTTGTACGAGAAGAGGTTGGAGCGTGTTCTTGGTGTCGTCCAAAGGGCCTGCTTCTTGAGCTACAAATGATAACGAGCAAACGGGCGACAGATGTTTGGGGAAACTGAAGAGGTAGAGTGTAGGAAAAAGCCGTCACGGTGGCGATGTGGCCGTAGGCGGCCTTACTTGAACCCTTGTGATTGGTGTGGGGTCCCCGGCTCTTCGATGTTGCCGAGGCAAACCGCGGCGCGAGCAACGGCAGTTGAACGCCATTGTGCTGAGATCAGTTTCCCCGGGCGTGTTCAGTCAGCTGTGGAGCGACCTGCATGTACCGCGCTCCTAATTATTTGCAGGTGAGGTACATAATGTAGGCTCAACCGAAATCGAACACGTGCAGTGCAGCCAAAGCATCCATGTGTTCTGTTTCCTTTTCCTTTCACTACCCTTTTTGAGTTTCGGGGGAATCGTGTTTTTATCCGACGACTGTTGTGGCCATTTCTCTGCATCTCACTCACTGTGGTTCCGACAGCATAAGACAACTTGTGCACTACAATCAGGCCTGTGCGCGACTTGTAGAGGCTGGTCTAGGCACTAACCCCCGCAAAATCATACTAATTGTGACTGCTGCAAGCTCAAGCGAACGCAAAAGGTATGTACCTGTTCATTCTGTCTCTGCGGGTTTGCCGCTGGACTGTGCACACAACCTCTGAAGGAGTTCGTCGGCAGCTTGGGCCTCCCTTGATCTCGAAGCACTAATCTCATCGTCAGGCTCCGGCGGCTCGAACAACTTCAGCCGACCTTCGGAGATGGCGAAACCACCACAAGCAACCTTGGCCAGGCACACGGCGGGATGGTTTATGTCCAGCGCGAGATGAGCCTGTAGATAGCTGTCGAGTGCGGCGGTGAATGCCCGCTGGCCCTTGGCTGTGCCGTGAACCATATCTTTACCCGTATCCAAGAATTGGCGTAGATCCGCCGCGGGAACTATCACTTCGATCGACTTGATCCCAACCGGCAGCTTCTCTTCCGTTGTAGCGTGCAGTCGGAACCCCAAGGTTAGGAGGACATCCTTGGAAAGCAAGCTCGAAGGAGTCGGGTCGCGCAGACCCACGCGGGCCGCCCAGTCCTCCAACGCCTCGACGAGGTCGCTGCCCCGCAACGCCAGAGGACTGATGCGGCAGTCAAACTCGCGCTCAAGAAAGTCAATCACGGAGAGCCTTAGCACTGGCGGCATACGGACCAGCAGCAAAGGCAACCGCACCGACTCTGCCGAATTTGGGTCCGAGGTATCTTCTGGCCCAGGGAGTAGGAGGGCATGGCACCCTGCAGCCTCGTATTGTAGCGTCAACAAGAGGCCGCTCCTGCCGTCAAACACCTCAGCCCATACCATCGTGACGAGCATGAGTGAGCCGTAGCGCTGGTCGTCGGAGGCATCGTCGGCTGGGAGGCGGACCTGCACGCCACGCACGACGTCGCCGACAAGCGCATCGCGAAGACCTTGCGAGAGGCGGGAGAGACGGGCGGTCGTGAGGGGTTCATTGCCGATGTGCAGAGGCGAGACGCGGTACGTGTGGAAAGTCGTGTTGAATAGCGGGAGGGACGGTCGGGCGGTATCTGTGAGGGTCGAGGACTCTTGTTCTGCATCTGCCATGGATGTGTCGCGCTGATCTTCGGCTGGAGGCGGGATGGTGACGGGAGATGGTGGCGGGAGAGTAGACGCAGATGTGCCGGAGGGTTCTTCTCGACGCCCCTTCCCGCGGAGAGGCGGCCGAGGCATGACACAACACTGCAGGAAGGTTTTTTTTTTCTT